>QRDG01001156.1:0-168258 GCA_012064385.1 Puccinellia tenuiflora | reverse complement strand
TCCTTTCTTTTCTTCAGCATTTGCTTCTGAGAATCCCCTCCTGAAGGGTCTTTGCTTGTTTGTGTTTCTTCAGCGTACCCGCGCGCCGAAGAGGCGGCATCTCCGCAAGCTTGGGAAGACCGCCAGCGCCGCCGAGGATACGCCGTGGCCGATGAGCCGCAGCAGGCGGCCGACGAGCGCAGCAGGCGGCTGACGAGCCGCAGCGGGCGGCTGACGAGCCGCAGCTAGAGGCCGTTCCTCCCGCGGGGGAGCACCGCGCGGAGGTGGTGGCGGTTGAAGAGGCGATGTCGCCTCCAGCTAGGGCTGCTTCTCCCCCCGCAGTTGAGCACCGCGCGGAGGAGGTGGCGGTTTGAAGTGGCGATGCCTCCGCCAACTCGGCTGTTACTCCTCCTGTGGCCGAGCACCGCGCGGAAGAGGAGGCAGTGGATGAGGAGATCGTCATGGAGCCGCCTCCAGAGGCGGAGGAGGCTCCCACAAGGAGGGCGGACGCGCCCGAGGCCGCGGCGACGCGACCACCACGGAAGGGGCGGGAGCGCCCCTGAAGAGCGGAGGTGGAGGCGCCTCTGGAGCCCCCGAACGGCGGAGCCGGGGGCGAGAGGACGCCTAGCCCCCAGAGGGCTCTTGACTTGGGCAGCGAGGGAGGCGCCCGCGCCAGCCCCCAGGCCGTACCAAAAACGGCCGTGAGCCCGAGGCAGGAGGCCCCGGGTGCCTCGACGAGCATCGAGGCCTCTGCGCCCCGCGACAACACGGGGACCTTGGCGCTGCAGGAGCCGCGCCCTCGCGCGGCCCGCCGCAGGGTTGTCTTCGGCCAAGTGCGGCAGGCGCTTGACGAGCTGGAGTGAGGTGCAATACGCCGAGGAAGAACGCGCCCGGGAGGAGGAGCGGGCAAAGCTCGCCGACGCCTGGGCCCTCCTCCACGAGAGGGTGGAGATGTGCCGCCGACAAGATGCGACGGCCCAAGCGGCGCGCGAGGAGGCGATGCGCTTCGCCAAGGAGACCCGCGACAGCGTCAAGCGGGAGGCGGAGGAGACCATGGACAGCTCGACGCGCGCGTGAGGCGCTCAAGGTGGAGACCGCCGCCAAGCACCAGAGTTGGCGGCCGCGAGGCAAAAGTTCGCGCCGAGGGACGAAGCCCGCGCGTGCCAGCCTGAAGGAGCTCCGCGAGCTGCTAGACGCCCGCGAGGGGCAGCTGGCGCCTCGCGAGGCAGAGCTGAAGCGGCGCGAGGAAGAGCTCTCCCTCCGGGAGAAGGAGCTGGACCAGCGCGAGGAGCAGGTCCATCTGCTGGAGGGGGCCCAGGCCACCCGCGAGGGGCAGCTGCAGGAGCGGGAGAACTCGGTGGCCAGGAGCGAGGCCACCCACAAGGAGCGTCACGACAAGGCCAACGCTGACTTCGCGCTGAAGCAGAAAAAGGGTTCAAGAGGAGGCCGACGCCAGGGTCGAACGCATCCGCCAGAGCCTCGCCGATGATTATGACGCCAAGGCCATGAAGCAGGAGGAGCACTTCACAACAAGGCGCAACGAGCTCCTACACCAGGTCGAGGGGCTCCAGAAGCAGGAGAAGGAGATGACCTCCTGCCTCTAGCGCGCCAAGGAGGCGCAGACTCGCGCGGAGAGGGAGATTGCCGCCCTGAAGGCGGACCTGAGCGACCTCCAGCAGCAGGTGGGGCCGGCCGCGAACTCGCGGAGCAGGCGCGAGACACCGCGCAGCACGGCCGGGCCATGACGCGCCAGCGCCAGCTCATGCTTCACGATCTGGTCCGCCGCGCGAACGCCATCGGGGACGACATGAGGATTGAGGTCCCCCATTTTCCTGCCGGAGGGATCGACGACGAGGCCGCATACACGCACTTCTTCGGGCAATTCCTCGGGGTAGCTTGAAAAAGTTGCGAAGAGCTTCGACGAGCGCGTCGTGGCAGAGAGCCGCGACCTCCTCGTCCTCGCCACCAGCCGCGTCTTAGCAACCTCTTGAGGCTCTGGCCCTCGTTCGACCTCGGGGCCGTGATGGGCGCCGGTCGATATCCGCGGCAAGGCGCGGGAAGCCGCTGAGGTGCTCGCCAGGAAATACGACCAAGTCTTGGTCGATGAAGACGAAGGCGACGGAGAGGGAAGCTGCCCTGGAGGCGGAGGCTGCCGTGGACGGAGCGGGCACCTCAGGAGGCGCGACAGCTTAAACTCCTTCCTGTAACTGGTCGTGCATGGGGCACATTTTTACCTTAGTCATTTTGGTTGTAAGACTTGTAAAGACTCGTTAAGTTTATTAGAATGTGCTTGTGGACGTCCCTCGGGAGGCTTTTGTCTTTCCCCTTCATGTTTTTTTCGCTCTACGTCTTAGGACCCTCTCTTAGCGCTACACCACCGCCGATTCGGTATGTGAGAGTCAGGGCTCCACAAGGCCGGGGGGTGTGTGAGGCCTCAAGAAGTAAGAGCTCCTCGAAGCGTGATGCTTGGGGCCCCCCTTCGACGTGCAAGCAGCCCATGAGGCATAGGAGAGAGAAAAGAGACTCGAGGGGCAAAAACCAGCGAGAGGAAAATCAAACAAGTGTTTAGACTTAGCTTGACGAGGCGTTTTCGCCTTGGAGAGGGTGTTGGTTCCCTGGCGAGGCGTTGTTGCCTTGGAGAGGGTGCCTGAGGCTTGTTTCCTGCACTTGGACAGATAGGCATACCCACAAGCAATAGATAGCTAGATAACTCATGGTGCTCGTAGGTTCCTTCATGTGTGTCTCGCGAGGAGAACGGGCACCAAGGTTTTTGGTGATCCTTGGTGAGTTGACGTGCGCGGGAGCTGACCCATGAGTTCAGAGCTCCTTGGGAGTTGACATGCATGAGAGCTGACCCGCAAGTTCAGAGCTCGGATCCCTTGGGTTTGAGGCGCTGCCGGGATGCTCCAGTGGCATGGCACCATGCTAGCCCCCTCTCGTGAGATACACAGGAGGGATCATACGAGCGAGAATAAACAGCAATAACATAGCAGCTTACCGAAGCAACGAAATATGCTGGCGCGATGCGCAAAGGTTCAAAATGACCTGAAACAGATGTTCATTACACTGGCGTGGCCAGAAACACAAAAAATCCACCATGTCAGGCATGGGGTTCCACATGCTGTGGCTGAGACTCTCGAGGGGGCGTGCCCGTGGCGACGCATGTAGAGAGAGCTCAGAGGGGCCCCTAGGCGGGGGTGGCTTTTAGCCTGCGTTCCGCCATGACCGGCATGGGGATCCACTTCGCCAAGGCATGGTGCCTGAAGAGGTTACCGTGCCGAGGCTTGGTGGCTTGGGAGTCTTCTCGAACGGCCCGCGGCAACGTATAGTAGAGAGGGGAGCCCGAAGTTTTTCCTCGTGGAGGATGATGGCGCGTGGTTCTCCCTTGATGCAAAAAGTGCTCGCTGGTGGCGATCAGGGGTAGAACTTGCGCAGGTGCTGGATGTTCCAGGGGTTGCGACAGGAATGCCGTCCTCCGTCTCGAGCCGCGTAGAGCCAGGCCTGGCGATGTGCACGACTCTGTAGGGGCCTTCCCACATCGGTGAGAGCTTGTGGAGGCCTGCCCTGGAGAGGATTCTCCTCAGGACAAGGTCTCCTGCTTCGAGAGTGCGCGGGCGGATGTGGCGGCTGTGGTAGCGATGGAGGTCTTGCTGGTACCTTGCCGCTCTCAGGGCCGCATTTCGGCGGAGACCTTCAAGCAGCAGCAGGTCGTCGTTGCGGAGTTCGTCCACCTCAGCCTCCTTGAAAGCCAAGACTCGTGGAGAGCCATGGGTGATCTCGCTGGGGAGGACGGCTTCAGCACCGTAGACGAGGGAGAACGGCGTCTCACCAGTTGGCTTTGTTGGCGTGGTGCGGATGGACCAGAGCACCGAGGGGAGCTCATCGATCCAGTGCTTGCCGCTAGCCTTGAGGCGGTTGAAGCTTCTCGTCTTGAGGCCCTTGAGCACCTCGGCGTTGGCTCGCTCGGCATGCCCGTTGCTTCGTGGGTGCGCCACCGAGGCGTAGCAGATTTGGGCGCCGAGGCTGCCGCAGTATGACTTGAAGGCGCCGCTGATGAATTGTGAGCCGTTGTCGGTGATGATGCGGTTGGGCACGCCGAAGCGACAGACCAGGCTCCTTATGAATTTCACTGCCGATTTTGCCGGAATGGTGCGCATGGGTTCCACCTCAGGCCATTTGGTGAATTTGTCGATGGCGACGTAGAGGTAGCGGTAGCCCCCGAGCGCTCGCGGGAAGGGTCCCAGCAGGTCCAGCCCCCAGACTGCGAACGGCCAGGAGAGCGTGATCGTATGGAGTCCTTGCGCGGGCTGGTGGATTTGCTTGGCGTGGAATTGGCATGCGTCGCAGGATTGGACGATGGCAGCTGCATCTTGAAGCACCGAGGGCCAGTAGAAGCCACTCCGGAAGACCTTGCCTGCAAGGGTGCGCGAGGAAGAATGGTGGCCGCGCGCACTCGCCGCTGTGGATGTCGTTGATGAGTTGGCGGACTTCCTCGGCAGGGACGCACCGCAAGGCAACCCCATTGGGGCGCTTATGGTACAGGTCTCCGTCGTGGAGGCAGTAGGACTTGGCCTGGCGAGCAATTCTTTCGGCTTCAGCGTCGTCTTCGGGGAGGGCTCGGTTTTGCAGGTAGTTCTTGATCTCATCGATCCAACCAGTGTCTTGGCGTACCAGAGTCAGCAGCAAGCGGTCGCCCGAGGGCAACCCACAGTTTCGCGCTCCGCTCGGTGGGGCTGGTGGGAGCTCCTCATCGATGCTGATATTGGCCGCTGGCTACTTGACTGAGGCCTTGGTGAGCCTCTCCTCGAAAACTCTAGGCTTCTGGGCTTCCCTTCTTGCTGCTCGCCTGGCGAGGTCATCCGCTTCCTGATTTTCTGCTCGCGGGATGTGCTTGAGCTCCATGCCCCTGAAGTGCTTCTCCAGCTTGCGTACCTCTTCAAGGTAGGCCACCATGTAGGTGTCCTTAGGCGTGTAGCTTTTGTTGGAGAAGTTGACGAGGAGCTGGGAGTCGCCCTTGATGAGGATGTGCTTGATGCCGAGGGCGATGGCGGCTCTGAGCCCGGCGAGGAGGCCTTCATATTCAGCAATGTTGTTGGAGACCTTGTCGTTGTCCTTGAAGCAGAGCTGGACGGCGTAATAGAGCTTGTCGCCTGTTGGTGAGGTGAGGACGGCACCAGCCCCTGCACTCCTGGCCGCGAAGGCGCCGTCGAAGTGCATGGTCCAGGGGCCTGGTTTTGTCCCACCTGAGGCTGTAGCTTCCTCCTCTGGAGGCTTTTCTTCTTCGCGCGTGCCTGTCCATTCGGCATGAAATCGGCCAGCGCCCTGCCCTTGATGACCCTTGTGGTGTCAAATTCCAGCTCGAAAGGTTGCAGCTCGATGCCCCATCCTGCGACGCGATCTGTCGCGTTCGGGTTGCGCAGGACCTGCTCCAGGGGGTAGGAGGTGACCACCTTGATGGGGTGACCCTGGAAGTAGTGACGCAACTTCCTGGAGGCGATGAGGAGCGAGAAGAGGAGCTTTTGCTGCATGGGGTAGCGCTCGCGGGCGTCCCGTAGCACTGTGCTGACGAAGTACACGGGATGCTCGACGAGGGTAGTCATTGGTGTGGCAGCGGCTGGCTCCTCTCCAGGCTCGGTGGAGTCCTTGGCGAGGTTTTCTTGGGGCTGGAGGCTTGACGAGGCTGCTTCCTTGTCGGGGGGTTCTGGGCTTGGCGAGGCGGAATTCTGCTTGTTGAGGACTGGTCTCTTCCCTTTCAGCCACCAAGACCGCGCTTGCCGTCTGAGGAGTGGCTGCAAGATACAGCTTCAGAGGCTCGCGAGGGCGTGGGGCAACCATGATGGGTGGGCTCGCCAGGTATTTCTTCAGGTCCTCAAAGGCCTTTGCTGCTTCAGGGGTCCACTTGAAGGGACCGGACCTCTTCATGATCTTGAAAAATGGCAGCGCCCTCTCGCCGAACTTGGAGATGAAACGGCCAAGGCTGGCCATACATCCCGCCAAGCGTTGCATGTCCTTGAGGCGACGAGGAGGCTGCATCTGCTCTATGGCCTTGATCTTGTCGGGGTTGGCCTCGATGCCGCGGTGGGATACCAGGAATCCGAGGAGCTTGCCTAAAGGGACCCCAAAGACGCACTTGGCGGGGTTCAGCTTGATGTTGACCTTGCGCAGGTTGGCAAAGGTCTCCTCGAGGTCCTGGATGAGCGTGTTTTCTTCGTGAGTCTTGACGACGATGTCATCGACGTAGGCCTCTGCATACCTCCCCATTTGAGCCCCCAAGGCGATCCTCATGAGGCGCTGGAACGTGGCGCCGGCGTTCTTCAGACCGAAGGGCATGCAGACGTAGCAAAACACACCACAAGGGGTGAGAAATGCTGTCTTCTCCTCGTCCTCCTTTGCCATCTTGATCTGGTGATAACCAGAGAAGGCATCCAGAAAACAGAGGAGTGCGCAGCCGGCGGTGGAGTCCACGATCTGGTCGATCCTCGGGAGGGGATAGGGGTCCTTGGGGCAGGCCTTGTTGAGGTCGGTGAAGTCGATGCAGAGGCGGCTGCCTCCGGTGTGCTTGGGGACGACCACACCGTTGGCGAGCCAAGTGGGATGGACCACTTCCTTGATGATGCTGGCCTTCTTCAGCTTTTCCACCTCCTTGACGATGAAATCTTGCTTCTCTGGCGCTTGGCGCCGCGCCTTTTGCTTCACGGGGCGTGCGTTTGGACACACGGCTAAGTGGTGCTCGATAACCTCCCTCGGTACTCCGGACATATCTGACGGTGTCCAAGCGAACATGTCAGAGTTTGCCCTGAGGAAGGCGACGAGCACGCTTTCCTATTTGGGAGGCAGGTTGGCGCCGATGGTGACGCTAGCCCCCGAGCCGCTTGCCTCCAGAGGCACTTGCTTTGTCGCGGCCTTCTCCTGAGAGAAAAGATGCTTCTTCTTCGCGGGGGGCCCCGGGAGGGGTTCTTCGTCCTCGTCGGCGTGAGACGCCACCGCGGCGGCCTTGTAAGCCACTTGCGCAGCGTACACGGCGTCAGAGACTACGCCGCAGATGATGATGGTGCCACTGGAGCCAGGGAGCTTGACGAGGTTGTAGGCGTGGTGGGTGACCGCCATGAACTTGGCGAGGGCGGGGTAGCCGAGGATGGCGTTGTAGGGCAGGCCGATGTGTGCGACATCGAAGTCGATCAGCTCGGTGCGATAGTTGGTCTGGGTGCCGAAAGTGACCGCAAGCCTCACTTGCCCCAGAGGCGTCGTGAGGCCCTCCGTCACCCCCGAGAAGGGCCTGGTGGGCATGAGCCGCTCGTAGGGCACCTGCAGCTTCTCGAATGTCTCGACAGAGATGACGCTGAGGCCGGCACCCCCATCAATGAGCGTCTTAGAGACGGCGATGTTGTTGATGGCATGGTGGGGTGCAGACCAGCGGGATGGTGCCCACAGTTGAGGTGGACTTGGGGTGGTCGCTGGAGTCGAAGCTGATGGGGTGCTCAGACCACTTGAGAGGCCTAGAGACCTTGACCCCGGGAAGGGCTGCTGCGAGCTCGCGAGTGAATTGCTTGAAGTGGCGGTTGGAGCGAGGGGCCTGAGCCCCGCCGAGGATGCAGGCGACGCCGCGAGGCACTTGGTAGCCCTCATCAGCCTCGGCAGGCAGGTTGTCGTTCGCGGGCTCGGCAGCGTTGGCCTGGGGTTCTGCTGGTAGTTGTTGTTGTAGTTGTTGTTCCAGCGTCGCCCCCCGCGGCCGCTGCGGCCGCCGCCGCGGCCACCACCCGGCCTTTCTCCCGCTCGCGGGCCTCGCGAGCCTCGCGAGCCTCGATGAGCCTCTTGAGGTCGTAGCAGTCCTCGGTGGGCATGAGAATGCCTATTGTGGTAGACGCAGAAAGGGCGATCGTCCTTCTTCTCGGGTCCTGCGGATGGAGTGGCAGCTTGGCGAGGCTGCTTGGCGTCGGGCTCAGCCGCGAGGACCGCAGTGGTCTTGCGCTTCTCTGTGGACTTCTTTTTCTTCTTGGACCCCTCGGCGGGATCCCCTGGCTCGTTCTTGATGAACAAGCGGCCCTCTTCAGCCTTGGCGCACTTGTCCGCCAAGTCGAAGAGCTTGACGACGGTGGTGATGTTGTCGTGGATGCCGAGCTTCTTGAGCATCCGCACGTCTGTCACTCCAGCCTGGAAGGCCGAAATGACCTGCGCGTCGGTGGCGTTGGGGATCTTGTTGCTGTAGGGTCGCAGCATAGAAAACAAAAAATTTTCCTACGCAAAGATAGCGGAATAAACCCAACATCTAGATCCGATCTACGAGAGGTTGGTAGCAAGAAGGAGATCGAATCTCACCCTCGAAGAAAACCGTGAGTGTTTTGTCGAGGCAGGGGTTGGCTAGTCGATCCCCGCAACTAGACTCGTCTAGTCGCGAGGAGATGTATTATCCAAGCACCGCACGAGCAACGCCTCCGAGAGATCCACACGTACAGCTCGATGAAGACTCCACGTTCTTGATCCCGCAAGAGGTGGTGGAGAGGCTCGAGATCAACAGCACGACAACGGTGGCGTGGTGTGTATGGTGGAGATCCGACAGGGCTTCGCCAAGCGGCTGTCGGGAGAGAGGAGGAGGGGCGGCGGCAAGGTGAGAGAGGGGTGCGGCTAGGGCACCTATGGGGTGGCCTTGGGGTGCCGCACCCCCTCCTCTATGCCTCCTTATATAGGGGGCAGGGGGGTCTGCGCCCCACCCCCATCTAGGGCCGGCGCAAGGGGGGAGGCTTGCCCCCCAAGCAACCCTTAGGGTTTAGGCCGCCCCCCCCCCCTTCTAGAAGCTTGGCCCGCATGGGCCTATAAGGGAGTGGTGCGGCTGGCCCAATAGGCCAGCCCACTACCCCTTCATGCCTTGTGGGCTCCATACTCCTATGGGCCCCACTTCTAGACCCCTCTAGAACCTTCTAGAACATTCCGGTACTTTACCGATAAATCCCCGAACCTTTCTTAACCTCCGGAAACAACTTTCCTTATATGAATCTTATTCTCCGGACCACTCCGGAACTCCTCGTGACGTCCGGGATCCTATCCGGGACTCCGAATCAATATTCATTCTCACCATCAATTATCTCGAACCCTAACTACATCGAACGTTAAGTGTGTGACTCTGCGGGTTCGCGAATATGTCATATTAATAGCGGGACCGGGATGTCCATATTAATTCCTACATATTCGACGAAGTACTTTACTAGTCGAACCACAATGTCCGGGATTCAATTAATCCATATACGATTCCTTTTGTTTCACGATATATTACTTGTCCGAGATTCAATCCACCGATATCTCCATATCTGATTAATCTCGTTACCGACAAGTTCTCTTTACTCGTTCCCATAGAATAGGATCCCTTATGACTAGCCACTTAGTCATATGCTTGCAAGCGTTTGGATGCTATACTACCGAGAGGGCCTAGAGATATCTATCCAACCGTTGGACGAACAAATCCCAGTCTTGAAACATGTCACCCAACAACCTATCATCGGAGAACCTGAAAGCCACCTTTATAATCACCCAGTTACGAAGTGACGTTTGATGTCCACAAAGCACTCCTCCGATAAGCGGGAGTGACATAATCTCATGGTCTAAGGAAACTATATTTGACATCTATTTAATTTGAGTCTTGTCCATTATATCATCACCTATGATACAAACTTCGTTTATTAAGTGATTCATAAATCCATGGTTAGGAAACATCTAACCACCACTTAATCAAACGAACTAGTCACAAGAGGAAAGACTAGGGTCACATTTCCGTTTATATTCCACACATGTATTTGTTTCCGGTTAATACAATTCTAGCATGGAATTAAACATATCATGAACGGAGAAATATGATAAACAATAATCATTATTATTGCCTCTTGGGCATATCTCCAACAGTCTCCCACTTGCACTAGAGTCAATAATCTAGTTTACATTTGTAGCAATCTAACACCCATGGCTTCTCGGTGTTGATCATGTTTTGCTCGTGGAAGAGGTTTAGTCAACGGGTCTGCCACATTCAGATCCGTATGCACCTTGCAAATCTCTATGTCACCATCCTTGACATTCTCACGCAAATTGTGATAGCGGCGCTTAATATGCTTGGTATTCTTGTGTGAAGTCGGGTCCTTGGCAAGAGCTATTGCACCTGTATTATCATAGTACAGGGCCAGAGGTCTTGACGCACTTGGAACCACGCTCAGCTCTGAGAGGAACTCCTTCATCCAGACTGCTTCACTTGCTGCCGACGAGGCCGCAACATACTCCGCTTCTGTTGAAGATTTCGCCACCACGCTCTGCTTGGAACTCCTCCAACTCACAGCGCCACCATTCAGAATAAACACGTATCCGGACTGAGACTTAGAATCATCCGGATCTGTGTCCCAACTAGCATCGACGTAACTCCTTACGACAAGCTCTTGGTCACCTCCATATACGAGAAACATTTCCTTAGTTCTATTTAGATACTTAAGGATATTCTTGACAGCTGACCAGTGTTCCACTCCTGGATCACTTTGGTACCTGCTAGTCAAACTTACAGCATGGCACACATCTGGTCTAGTACATAGCATGGCATACATGATAGAGCCTATCGCAGAGGCATAAGGAACCTTGTCCATTATCTCTCTATCTTCTGCCGTAACAGGACTCTGAGTCTTACTCAGAACCTTTCCTTGCAACATTGGTAAGAACCCCTTCTTTGAATTTTCCATTCTGAACTTCTTCAGAACCTTGTCAAGGTATGTACTTTGTGAAAGCCCAATTAGGCGCTTTGACCTATCTCTATAGATCTTTATGCCTAAAATATACGCAGCTTCTCCAAGGTCTTTCATTGAAAAACTCTTATTCAAATAAGACTTTACACTTTCAAGTAGTGTAACATCATTTCCAATCAATAATATGTCATCCACATATAGTATTAGAAATGCAACTGAACTCCCACTCACTTTCTTGTAAATACAGGCTTCTCCATAAGTTTGGACAAATCCAAACCCTTTGATCACTTCATCAAACCGGAGATTCCAACTCCGCGATGCTTGCTTCAGTCCATAGATGGATCTCTGAAGTTTGCATACCTTGTTAGCATCCTTTGGATCAACAAAACCTTCGGGCTGTACCATGTACAACTCTTCCTTAATATGACCATTAAGGAACGCGGTCTTCACATCCATTTGCCAAATTTCATAGTCATAATATGCGGCAATTGCTAACATAATCCGAACAGATTTCAGCATCGCTACAGGTGAGAATGTCTCATCGTAGTCAACTCCTTGAATTTGTCGGAAACCCTTTGCGACAAGTCGAGCTTTATACACGGTGACGTTTCCGTCAGCGTCTGTCTTTCTCTTGAATATCCATTTGTTCTCAACGGCCTTACGGTCGTTTGGTAAGTCCACCAAAGTCCATACTTGGTTTTCATACATGGATTCCATTTCGGATTTCATGGCTCCTAGCCATTTATCGGAGTCTGGGCTCATCATTGCTTCCTCATAATTCGCAGGTTCATCATTGTCTAACAACATGACATTCATGACGGGGTCGTACCGATCAGGAGCGGTACGTTCCCTCGTTGATCTGCGAGGTTCAATAGCAGCCTTGACTGGAACAGCATGATCAACATCATTTGCTCCTTCTTCAGGTGGCGATGGCTGATCTGGAACAACTTCCAGCTCTGCGCTACTCGGCATCTCAAGAACAGGTTCTATAACCTCGTCAAGCTCTACCTTCCTTCCACTCACTTCTTTCGAGAGAAACTCCTTCTCTAGAAAGGAACCATTCTTGGCAACGAAAATCTTGCCTTCGATTCTGTGGTAGAAGGTATACCCAATAGTTTCCGTAGGGTATCCAATGAAGACGCACTTTTCCGATTTGGGTTCGAGCTTATCAGGTTGAAGCTTTTTCACATAAGCATCGCAACCCCAAACTTTGAGAAACGATAACTTTGGCTTCTTGCCAAACCATAACTCATATGGAGTCGTCTCAACGGATTTTGATGGAGCCCTATTTAATGTGAATGCGGCTGTCTCTAATGCATAGCTCCAAAATGATAGTGGCAGATCTGTGTGAGACATCATAGATCGCACCATATCCAATAAGGTTCGATTACGACGTTCAGACACACCATTACGCTGTGGTGTTCCGGGTGGCGTGAGTTGTGAAACAATTCCACACGTCTTTAAATGCATGCCAAACTCGTAACTCAAATATTCGCCTCCACGATCGGATCGAAGAAACTTGATTTTCTTGTTACGATGGTTCTCAACTTCACTCTGAAATTCTTTGAACTTTTCGAACGTTTCAGACTTATGCTTCATTAAGTAAATATACCCATATCTACTCAAATCATCGGTGAAGGTTAAGAAGTAACGATATCCACCGCGTGCTGCAACACTCATCGGACCACACACATCGGTATGTATGATTTCCAACAAGTCTGTTGCCCTCTCCATCGTGCCGGAGAAAGGTGTTCGAGTCATTTTACCCATAAGGCATGGTTCGCAAGTTTCAAATGATTCAAAATCAAGTGAATCCAAAAGTCCATCAGAATGGAGTTTCTTCATGCGCTTTACACCAATATGACCCAAACGGCAGTGCCACAAATATGTGGTATTATCATCATTCACTTTGCATCTTTTGGCATCAATGTTATGAACATGTGTATCACTACTATCGAGATCCAATAGAAATAAACCATTCCTCTCAGGTGCATGACCATAAAAAGTATTATCCATATAAATCGAAATACCAAAGTTTTCAGACTTAAATGAATAACCGTCTCGCAATAAACAAGATCCAGATATAATGTTCATGCTTAACGCAGGCACATAATAACAATTATTAAGGTTTAAAACTAATCCCGAAGGTAAATGCAGAGGGAGTGTGCCGACAGCGATGACTTCAACTTTTGATCCATTTCCAACTCGCATCGTCACCTCGTCCCTTGCCAAGCGCCGTCTATTCCGCAGCTCCTGTTTCGAGTTACATATATTAGCAACCGAACCAGTATCAAATACCCAGGTGCTACTACGATCACTTGTCAAATACACATCAATAACTTGTATATCATATATACCTTGTTTGACGGTGCCAGCCTTCTTGTCCGCCAAATACTTGGGGCAGTTCCGCTTCTAGTGTCCGGTTCCCTTGCAGTAGAAGCACTCAGTATCAGACTTAGGGCCCTTCCTTGACTTCCTCGCAGGCCCGGCAGCTCGCTTGCCGTCCCTCTTGAAGTTGTCTCTTTTGCCCTTTTTCTTGAAACTGGTGGTCTTATTAACCATCAACACTTGATGCTCCTTCTTGATTTCCACTTCCGCGGTCTTTAACATCGCGAAAAGCTCAGGGAGAGTTTTCTCCATCCCTTGCATATTATAGTTCATCACAAAGCTTTTGTAGCTAGGTGGAAGTGACTGGAGAACACGGTCAATCCCCAACTCATTGGGAATCACAACACCCAGCTACGCCAGACGATCACCGTACCCAGACATCTTGAGCACGTGTTCACTGACGGAACTGTTCTCTTCCATCATACAGCTAAAGAACTTAGAAGAGGCTTCATACCTCTCCACCTTGGCTTGAGTCTGAAACATAGCTTTCAGATCAACGATCATCTGATGAACGCCATGGTGCTCAAAACGCTTTTGAAGCTTAGGTCCTAAGCCATACAACAGACCGCACTTAACTATCTCGTGGTCCTCTAAACGGGCTACCCAGACATTCCTAATGTCTTCAGCCGCTCCCTCTGCTGGAGCCTCACCTAGCGGTGCATCTAGGACATACAGTTTCTTGGCAGCTTTGAGGATAATTTTCAGATTCATAAACCAATCCGAGAAATTGCTTCCATCGTCTTTCAGCTTGTCTTTCTCTAGGAACGCGTTAAAGTTCATGGTGATGTTGGGAAGGGCCATTGATCTACAACATTATTTGCAAGGTGTTTAGACTATGTTCATGATATTAAGTTCGAAAGATAATCTAATTATAAAATGAACTCCCACTAAACTCAACATCTCTCTGGTTGTTTAGTGACACACGATCCAAAATCCACTACACCACAACCGATCATCACGAGAAGTGGCGTAGCTTCAAAAGGTGAACATCTCCATGTTGATCATATCATTCATATGACTCGTGTTTAGCCTTTCGGCTCTTGTGTTCCGAGGCCATCTCTGTACATGCTAGGCTCGTCAAGGAAACCATAGTATTTCTGCATGTGCAAACTGGCTTGCACCCGTTGTATGTGAATGTAGAATCTATCACACCCGATCATCACGTGGTGCTTCAAAACGACGAACTTTCGCAACGGCGCATACTAGGGGAGAACACTTCTTGATATTAACGTGAGAGATCACCTTATCATGCTACCGTCGAGATCGTATCTAAGCATAAACCATAAGGTGCATAAAAGGATTAACATCACATGCAATTCAATATTGTGACATGGTATAGCCTTTTCTTGTGCCTTTGATCTCCATCTCCAAAGCACCGGCATGATCTCCATCATCACCAGCTCAAACGCCATCACCATGGTTGTCTCCACCAACTATTGCAACTACTACTATTGGCTACTCTTAGCAAATAAAGTAAAGCAATTACATGGTGTTTAAAGTGACACGCAGGTCATACAATAAATCAAAGACAACCATAAGGCTCCTGCCGGTTGCCGTACTCATCGACATGCAAGTCGTGATAATTACAAAACATGATCATTGCATACATCACATAATCATATCTTGAGGCCATACCATATCACAAACCCTGCAAAAACAAGTTAGACGCCTCTACTTTGTTTATGCAATTTTTACGTGGCTTCTAATGGGTCATTAGATAGAACCGTTCTAATCTACGCAAAGCCACAACGGTGATAAAATAGTTGCTGATTTACTCATCCTTTTTAAAGGCCTTCCATTGAAAATTGCATCTTCACTAAAGCAAGAGAAATAGACACCCGCCAGCCACTTATGCAAAACAAGTTGCATGTCAGTCGTGGAACCGGTCTCTCGTGCGTGGACGAGTAAAGTTGGTCCGGGCCGCTTCAATCTTACAGTACCGCAAAGATGCAAAGTGCACGCGAGAAGGTAGCAACACAAATTATCAACGCCCACAACACTTGTGTCTAAACGCACCAACATCTACGAATAGATCTAGGCTCTGATACCACTGTAGGGTCGCAGCATAGAAAACAAAAAAATTCCTACGCAAAGATAGCGGAATAAACCCAACATCTAGATCCGATCTACGAGAGGTTGGTAGCAAGAAGGAGATCGAATCTCACCCTCAAAGAAAACCGTGAGTGTTTTGTCGAGGCAGGGGTTGGCTAGTCGATCCCCGCAACTAGACTCGTCTAGTCGCGAGGAGATGTATTATCCAAGCGCCGCACGAGCAACGCCTCCGAGAGATCCACACGTACAGCTCGATGAAGACTCCACGTTCTTGATCCCGCAAGAGGTGGTGGAGAGGCTCGAGATCAACAGCACGACGACGGTGGCGTGGTGTGTATGGTGGAGATCCGACAGGGCTTCGCCAAGCGGCTGTCGGGAGAGAGGAGGAGGAGGGGCGGCGGCAAGGTGAGAGAGGGGTGCGGCTAGGGCACCTATGGGGTGGCCTTGGGGTGCCGCACCCCCTCCTCTATGCCTCCTTATATAGGGGGCAGGGGGGGCTGCGCCCCACCCCCATCTAGGGCCGGCGCAAGGGGGGAGGCTTGCCCCCCAAGCAACCCTTAGGGTTTAGGCCGGCCCCCCCTTCTAGAAGCTTGGCCCGCATGGGCCTATAAGGGAGTGGTGCGGCTGGCCCAATAGCCAGCCCACTACCCCTTCATGCCTTGTGGGCTCCATACTCCTATGGGCCCCACTTCTAGACCCCTCTAGAACCTTCTAGAACATTCCGGTACTTTACCGATAAATCCCCGAACCTTTCTTAACCTCCGGAAACAACTTTCCTTATATGAATCTTATTCTCCGGACCACTCCGGAACTCCTCGTGACGTCCGGGATCCTATCCGGGACTCCGAATCAATATTCATTCTCACCATCAATTATCTCGAACCCTAACTACATCGAACGTTAAGTGTGTGACTCTGCGGGTTCGCGAATATGTCATATTAATAGCGGGACCGGGATGTCCATATTAATTCCTACATATTCGACGAAGTACTTTACTAGTCGAACCACAATGTCCGGGATTCAATTAATCCATATACGATTCCTTTTGTTTCACGATATATTACTTGTCCGAGATTCAATCCACCGATATCTCCATATCTGATTAATCTCGTTACCGACAAGTTCTCTTTACTCGTTCCCATAGAATAGGATCCCTTATGACTAGCCACTTAGTCATATGCTTGCAAGCGTTTGGATGCTATACTACCGAGAGGGCCCAGAGATATCTATCCAACCGTTGGACGAACAAATCCCAGTCTTGAAACATGTCACCCAACAACCTATCATCGGAGAACCTGAAAGCCACCTTTATAATCACCCAGTTACGAAGTGACGTTTGATGTCCACAAAGCACTCCTCCGATAAGCGGGAGTGACATAATCTCATGGTCTAAGGAAACTATATTTGACATCTATTTAATTTGAGTCTTGTCCATTATATCATCACCTATGATACAAACTTCGTTTATTAACTGATTCATAAATCCATGGTTAGGAAACATCTAACCATCACTTAATCAAACGAACTAGTCACAAGAGGAAAGACTAGGGACACATTTCCGTTTATATTCCACACATGTATTTGTTTCCGGTTAATACAATTCTAGCATGGAATTAAACATATCATGAACGGAGAAATATGATAAACAATAATCATTATTATTGCCTCTTGGGCATATCTCCAACAGTTGCGCACCTGGCTGAAGCGCTGGATGTACTTGCGGAGGGTCTCGCCAGGCTTCTGACGCACGGCGCGGAGGTCGTTGTACGTGAGGCCACGCTCGTACGTGCCCTTGAAGTTGGCGACGAAGCACAGGCAGAGCTCCTCCCAAGTGTTGATGGACTCGGCGGGGAGGTTGGTGAGCCATGAGGACGCGGAGTCCTTGAGGGCCATGGGGAACTAGTTCGCCATGACCTTGTCGTCACCCCCGGCGGCCTGGATGGCCAGAGTGTAGAGCTGTAGGAACTCCAGAGGGTTGTTCTTGCCGTCGTAGCGCGGAGGTAGGTCCGGCCTGAACTTGACGGGCCAGACGACGCGACGGAGGGTGCGAGTGAACGCAACCATCGTGCCGTAGGTGACCGGGCCGCTGGCGAGGGTGGCGCGGAGATGGCGCCCGGCGGTGGCGACGTCCTGGACGGCGCGGTTGTGGCGGTCCTGCTGGCGCTCAATGCTCACGCGTGCGTCCTCAGGGGCTCGCTGCACAATTTGGCAGTCGTGCGGCGACGACGCGTGCAAGGCAGCGCGATTGTCGCGAGGAGGAGCCCCTGCTGGAGCAGGCTGCGGTGCAACCGGTGGAGCTGGAGCAGGTGCAGGATGGAGAGGAGGCGCGGGAGGGGCGCCTTGCGCTACGTCCCCCACGCGGCCCGAAGGAACCAGCGAACGGGACGGGGCAGGAGCGGCAACGCGAGCGGCGCCGACGAGCTCCGAGAGGCGGTTGAGCCAGGCCTCCTGGGTCTCCGGCGTAGGACGGTACTGCAGCAGCTCCTGCGCCATGAGAAGCGCAGTTGCCGGGCTGGGCGCAGGGCGGCCCAGCGAGGAGGCGGCACGGTCCCGCGACGGGTGCAGGGAGGAAGCCTCCTCTTCGCCGAGGTCATCCTCAGTGTGGTCGTGGTCGTCGTCCTCCGGGTGCTCGACGCGGGGCTCGGGGTCGACGTGGCGCTCAGGAGCGGAGTCCCCACGCGGGCGGCTGCGCGGGCGGCCCGCAGGAGTGGTGGCGGCGCTAGCCGTCCGGCGAGCGAGACGTTCGGCACGAGAGCCGGCGATAGCTGTGTCGAGGATGAAGACGCGCCTCAGCCCCCTACCTGGCGCGCCAAATGTCGGAGAATGTTCCCAGGAACTGGGGGTGTCTCCAAGGTATCGTGTAAGGGGCTGAACACAGAGTCAAACAATCCTCAACGTGCTCCGGCGACGGTGCTCGTCGGACTCGCTGCGGACGACACTTCAGAGATGGACACAGGATCTTACGCAGGTTCAGGGCCCTCTTTGGGAGGTAAAACCTCTACGTCCTGCTATGGTGTATTGCACTGCTTGGAGAGGTTCACAGTACAAGGAGAGCTTGGAGAGCTCGAGGTGGCTAACAATGGCTACTTGCTAGTCTTCCGATCAAGGGTTCGGACTCAGGAATCTTGGAACCCCTTGCTTGAGCGTGCTCCCCCTCCTTTTATAGGCGTCTTGGACCTCTTCTGCCCAAACATTTGGGCGGGAAGGGTTACCACATGACGACGCGGAAGGAGGCAGGGTGCACGATAAAGGCGGAGTCCACCATAAAGGTAAAGCTCGTGGACGCGGTCCACGGCAGGGGAGCGGCGTCACCAAAGCTGAAAAAGGCCACCGGCCAGCCGGACGGTGGGCTGGCGCTTGCTGAGGTGGGAGGTGACCCACGGTGACGTCGCCCTTGGAACGTAGCTGCAGACGGTTCCCTTATCACCAAAGAGGCAATACTCGTTGTCCGCTTTGCTTGGTGCCGCTTTGTTGACTGCTTTATACATGGAAGTGGCAACTGCGGCGTCGTCGTCATCGCGCGTAGGCACGCGCATCATCCTGCACATGGGGGCAGAGCCCATGTGCGCTCTGCCGCGGAGGCAGAGATGGCTTCGCGAGGAAAGAGCCCGGCGAGGCAGAAAGCCTCGCCGAGCCCTTCGGCTTGGTCCTTAGCAGAATTGCGGGTGGCGTCCGAGGCGCCTTGTCGAGGTGCGATCCCTCGCCAAGGGAGAGGGAGACCTCGGCGAGGAGAAAAGATCCCTCGCGAGGAAAAACCCTCGCGAGGCTCGCCAGGCCAGGAAGCCTAGGTCCTTAGCGAAAATCATCCAAGGAATCTTGTGGGCCCTGGCAGGCCGGCCCGTGGTACCCTGGTTTCCACTGTGCCGACACGTTTTGGAACAGGCTGCCTGGGATATGTTATTGTAGGCCTCTTAGGCCATAATTTGGATCTTGTTGTTAGACAACTATATTTGCTTCCGCTTGATGTAATGATGGGTCTGTGACCTCTGTTTGTGATATTTGCTATCTTTCTCATATATGAGTTGAACTATGATCTCTTGTGTCATAGAGTCTGTGATGTGCCAGTTGTTCTGTAGTCTTGGTCTCTTTGCTATACGTGAAAGCGATGTCTGAGCTTATGGCATGATCGAGGTGTTGTGTGCCGATGATGTATTCCGAGCACGCCTGCCAATGAGTTTTGGCCTGGGATTGGTAAACCCAGTAACCCTCGATTGTGTAGCGTGACCGGTTACACAACGTTTCACTGTATAGCTCTAGGGTCGGGGCGCTACAAATTGGTATCAGAGCAGTACTGCCTGTAGGAAACCCGTTCTATTGGTCGATGTCGAGTCTAGTTGAAAATTATTTATAACCTAAAAATGAGTTGTGAAAACCTTCTTAGGATTCTTTTTACTTCTTACCCAACTCTCTCTAACTCTGAGTCGCCTTACGTCGATTTGTTTTGCAGTTGGGTCAAAGTTTAAGGTTCTCGGGGTTTGGGTTCTTACCGTCTAGATTAATTCATGAGTCTCAATTCCGTTCCTAACTGTTGAACTGTTCTGTTGTTGCTACAGATGACACGTTCGGGACTTGTTGTCCGTCTGACTCGCTGTGAGGGTGTCCGCGGGTTCCCTGCCTTGTTTGCTGCTGCTTTAGCCAGCCAGGGTTGCCCTTGGTACCCCGAGTATGTGGTGTACGAGGAGCACATGCCGTACGGATAGGGGCAGTTCTTCTGCGAGGCCCGTGTCCTGACTCCGGATGGCGACGGAGTCCAGCACCAGAGTGTAGGTGTGGGCATGACCGTGGAGCAGGCTGTTCAAGAGGCTGCGTTCAACGGCCTCTCCGTGTACCGCGGAGACTGTGACTACCTAGATAACCCTATCTCAGATTTCTATCACTTTCCAGCTGCTGAGGCCGGTCTGGAGGGCTGCTATTTTGCTAGGTACTCTGACCCAGCGACCGAGCCAGACCACGGCCACCGAGCTCTTATCGAGATGGTTAGGGCGTTGGACCTTTGTGCCCGTCAGTGGTACCTATACACGGTGGCTGCTCGTGACAATCACCGGAACACTCTGATGGCCTTGGAGCCTTATGTCCATGCCGGGATACTTCCCCCAGATCTCCTCTCGCCGCTACCGATGGAGCTGCCCAACTACATGAGCAGCCCGAGAGTGGGTGGCACCATTCCACCACGTGGACCTGCTCGAGACACCGGTGGCGACGTCCACACGCCGCCTTATGATCGCCAGCCAGCGAGTGCCCGCCGTTTCCGCACTCGCTCTGTGCGTCTTCCGGCGAGTGCCCAGTACTTCTAGGAGACCGGTATCTACGGGTACCTTGTATCGTATCCTTGCCTTCCTGCGTGATGAGCAAGATACCCACTATCTGTATTGGTTGCCTTTCGAATTCCAATTGTTGTATCGAACTAAAAGACTTGTATCATTAGTATCTTCCATTCGTGTAATGCAGACTAAGGCATTTGTAAGCTCGTATCTGAACCACCTAATGGGTTTTATTCTGACTAGCTTGTGTTGTCGAGTACAATTGTTTCCCTGCCATGTTGATGTGATGATACCTGTCTTCCTCACTCAATCCTGATAAATTGTTGCCATTCATATTCGCTTGTTCGGGTCTAAGCGCTTACTTGATTCCTATCCATTTCGGAGAGAGGTACTAACTGTGTCCTTGTTCATATCTCTAGAATGGCTCCTACCCGTCGTGGTGAAAGCAGCAATCCTGACCCACCGCCGCCACCCACTATGGCGGAGGTTTTGATGATTATTGAAGAGGTCCGCGTGTGCAACGAGAATCTGCTCGCGCAGTTGGTGTAGCAGGGTGCACGCAGGAACACTGAATGCAGCACCCTCACTGAATTCCTGAAGTCCCAGCCTCCCACTTTCGCTTATGCTAAAGAGCCCCTGGACGCTGATGATTGGCTTCGTGCTCTCGAGCGCAAGTTCACTGCCTTGCATGTTCCGGTGGCGGAACAAGTGAACTTTGCCACCTACCTGCTGACTGGAGCCGCAGGGTCCTGGTGGGAAAGCCATGTGTCCATGGTGGCGGCTGGCCATACCTTCACTTGGACTGAATTCCGCACTGCTTTCCGTGCGGCTTACATTCCCCAGCCAATCATGGAACTAAAAAGGAGGGAGTTCCTGGAGCTGACCCAGGGATGCATGGACGTCAAGCTTATGGGCGTGAGTTCAACCACCTCTCCCGTTACGCCCCCCGGGACGTGACCAATGATGAAGACAGGCAGTATCTGTTCCGCAAGGGACTGACTCTGCGACTCCGTCATGAATTGCTGCCCTTCAAGTTCTAGTCTTACCAGGAGCTGTACAACCTTGCTCTCACTCTGGAGCAGGGTAGGAAGGAACTGGAGGTCTCCAAGAGGCCTTCGCAGGGGGACCACCAGAGCTCCTCTTCTTTTGAGGGCAAGAAGCGCCGGGTATTTGTGCCCTACAGCGCTGTGCCCAAGGCGCCCTTCGCGCCAAAGTCTTCAGGGTTCAAGCCACCCCCACCTCGCCCAGCTACCTCGACCTTGGGTGCGGCTGGAAGTGGTTTCCGCCCTTAGTTGCCTGCACCGCCGAGGCTCACCTGCTACAGCTGTGGCCAGCCCGATCACTACTCAAGGGACTGCCCTGGGAAGGCACCTGCTACCGCAACACCTGTGCCAGCACCCTCTACACCCGCAGCCAAGGCTGTGAGTACTACCCATGGCCGCATGAACCACCTCTCTGCCGAAGAAGCTGAAGAGGACCCCGGTGTTCTCATGGGTACGCTTCAAATTAATGATCATCCAGCTTCAGTCTTGTTTGATTCTGGAGCATCGCATTCATTCATGTCCATAGCATATGCACACAACCATCAGATACCGTTCGTAAACATGGACAACCCTCTAGTGGTTAAAACACCAGGTTCTAGTTGGCGAACTGACTGGATAGCTCCGGACGTCCAGATTACTATAGGCTATTGGTCTTTCCCTTTCCAGCTGATAGCCCTGAAGGCAGATGGTATAGATGTCATTTTGGGGATGGACTGGCTAGTCAAATATCATGCTAACTTGAATTGTGCTGCCAAGTCGGTCAAAGTGGTCCACCCAACTGTCGGGCTAGTAAGTTACTTGTCCCCTTCATCCGCAACCCCATCCGCTGCCAACCCTCTATCCTCGGAAATCAGCCTATGTTTCTTGGAAGGCACCACACCGCCTGAAATGCATGAGGTTGCCGTGGTGTGTGACTTCCCCGATGTCTTTCCGTAGGAGTTACCTAGCATGCCACCTAATCGAAGTGTGGAATTTGTTATTGAATTGGTTCCGGGAACTGCCCCAATTTCCAAAAGGCCCTACCGTATGCCAACGGAAGAGCTAACTGAAGTAAAGAAGCAACTTGATGAACTGCTAGAAAAAGAATTCATCCGTCCGAGTAGCTCACCTTGGGGCTACCCGGTCATCTTTGTCAAGAAGAGGGATACAAATGTTCCTCGCTTGGTTGTTGATTACCGCCCTCTGAATGCGGTGACCATCAAGAACAAATATCCTATTCCCAGAATGAATGACCTGTTCGATCAACTAGCTGGTGCAAAGGTATTCTCCAAGATGGATCTGAGGTCAGGCTACCATCAGATAAAAATCAGAAAGGAGGATATTCCAAAGACGGCTTTCACTACCCGTTATGGGTTATATGAGTACACCGTCATGTCTTTCAGCCACACAAATGCTCCGGCTACATTCATGAGGCTGATGAACTCCATCTTCCACGAGTATCTCGACAAGTTCGTCATAATTTACATTGATGACATCCTTGTCTACTCCAAAACCGAAGAAGAACATGCTGAGCATCTTCGGCTAGTTCTGACCAAGCTTCGTGATCATCGTCTCTATGCCAAGTTCTCTAAGTGCGAGTTTTGGCTACAGGAGCTCATCTTCCTTGGTCATGTGGTGTCAGCTACTGGAGTAGCGGTTATACCTGACAAGATTCAGTCAATCCTGGATTGGCCAACTTCCAAGTCCGTCAAAGATATCCGAAGCT
This sequence comes from Puccinellia tenuiflora, assembly GCA_012064385.1. Classification (NCBI taxonomy): domain Eukaryota; kingdom Viridiplantae; phylum Streptophyta; class Magnoliopsida; order Poales; family Poaceae; genus Puccinellia; species Puccinellia tenuiflora. Next base: position 145,121 of record QRDG01001156.1, on the reverse strand, counting down.
TACTTGGGTTTGCGGGTTATTACCGCCGATTCATCGAGGGCTTTTCCAAAATAGCCAAATCCTTGACTGACCTACTCAAGAAGAACAAACAGTTTGTGTGGTCAGACAAAGCTGAAGAGAGCTTACAAACTCTCAAGGTCAAGCTCACTACCACACCGGTGCTTGTCCTTCCCGACACCGCCAAAGACTTTGTCGTCTATTGTGATGCATCACTCCAAGGCTTGGGCTGTGTTTTGATGCAAGAAGGCCATGTCGTAGCCTATGCCTCCCGCCAACTCAAACCGCATGAACTCAACTATCCCACTCATGATCTAGAGCTTGCTGCCGTAGTTCATGCTCTGAAGCAGTGGAGACCCTACCTATTGGGCAACCATTGCGAGATCTTCTCGGATCATCAAAGTCTGAAGTATCTCTTCACCCAGCCCGATCTGAATCTCCGACAGAGAAGATGGTTGGAGTTGATCAAAGACTATGATGTGACCCTCAATTACCAGCCCGGCAAGGAAAATGTGGCTGCCGATGCGCTGAGTCGCAAGTCTTATTGTAACACCTTGATGGTTGAGCGAGCTCAGCCCGCTCTTCATGAAGACTTCGCACGTTTGAATCTAGAGATTGTTCCCTCCAGATATTTGGCTAACCTGTAACGCCCCGACCCCGGAATTATACAGAGAGGCTATGTGTTCGACACAACCATCAATGTATAAAACAAAGATCGAGACTTGTGGAACAGAACTGGCACAAAGCATGACTCTACGACACAAAACATTTATATAGCAACTCATATAACGAGGAGAATACAAATATTACAAGGCAAAAGGATTACAGATCCTACAATTCAACAAGCGGAAGCGAAGTAGCGTTGTCTAATACAACAAGAAGCAAATTATGGCCTAAGAGGCCTACAGATAAACATCACCCAAGCCAGCTTGTTCCACGGTCCCAAGCTGCCACCTGGGAACCCCAGACTAGTAGTCGACGTCAACGAAGAACCCACCTAACTGCTCGGTGTCGTCCTCCTCTGAAATACAAATACATAAAGGCAGCAAAGAGAGACTGAGTACGATGTACTCGCAAGTTTAGTAGGGCGATATAGGCCCAATGACTGACGGAGGCTCTAAAGCTTTATATGTAGTTCTTTTGCATAAAGCTAATTTTCATAAACCGAAACATAAATGACACAAGGCATTCGTCTACTCAGAATATTTTTATAAAGGGGTAAGAGAGAGTAACATTTTCAACATTGGTTCTCATCGAACCCTTTTGTAACCAACCACTCTCATCTCCACCAAGGCACCCCCTCGAATCACCCTCGAGGAAGTGAACCCTTATCACACGTTGATTATGCAACCTTTAGCTGCCATATCAATTAGGTTAAGATTCTCTATGGTCTTATCGTCTATTCCCAAGTCGTCCATAACCGTGGACACGGCTTTTCGAAAAGATTAACCCTGCAGGGGTGTACTAATTTACCCATCGGTACCGTCCGGCTCACCTAGTTGGCCCTCTTCCGGGGAAGGCCGGCGAACGGGCGCGGTTAGACCTTTACATTGCATGAGGCTTACTCAAGGACCATCAGTGTGCGGAAGGACAGGATCAGCGCTCTCAGCGCCCTGCCCCGCGGCCACATTCCTAAACACCACCATCCTCGTTCCTTTTTCCACCCACACAACTCACGCGCAAATGGAAAACTCGAACTAGAGGACCCTTGACAAGCCCCTCACAACTTATTCGGTCAAAGGGGGTTCCATATGCCCCCACCTCCGGAAGCACGCTCAGTCTTGGTTCAAGAGGTAAAGAACTCGCACCTAGGGGCTAGAGTGAGGCAAAACACCATCCCCGATGGCAACTCACCCAAGCCGTCTTAGCATTTTAATTTAGCATCACATTCATCCACCAAGTCCGATCATTCCATCAACAACAATTTATGGAATTAACAACGGACATAAGCTAGTATTGCAACTAAGCATGTCTAAGCATGGATAAGCATATAACCAATAATATAATTCGTATCCGGCCAACACATCAACACTAGGGTTCATAGGTAGGGATACATGTGATTGGCTCGGGGAAGAGACATGCATTCATAGGATTCTATATATTTACCAAAGAGGACATTTGAACCACATGCAATATTATGGCGGATAAAATAATTTGATAAAATCATAGGATGCTAAATGCCAAGAAGGTTAGGTTATCTCTTGCCTTGCTGCCCGGTAGTGAAGCACTGATCGTCGGGGTAGTTAGAGAGGCCCTCGACTCCGGAATCTATCGATACCCCAAAAGAAATACAAAGCACACATAAATCACACGAACTCAAAATGCAATGCTCAAGCACATGATGACATGTCCAATTGATGCAACCATATTATTATATAAATTAAAAGCAAATTCAAACGAGGGGCCAAATAATTTGTGCAACTATTTGGAACCAACCCCATATTTATATTAGTGACCACATTCTTCATAATTTATCAAATTATTATGGAAGTGGCTCAAGAATGCATGAACATGGCAATAAAGGGTAGGGTTCGTCATTCCGATCATTTTGTTACTGTATTTGTAATTTTCGGAGCACCGATGAATAAATAGCAATTTAAATAATTAACGAGAATTTATTCTTTTAACCCAATTATGGATAACCTCAAATAAATATTTGTGATCATGATATGATAAGTGCATGGTTTGATGGCATTTTGCATGTTGATCACATTGATATTTTATTTGTAATTTTTGGATTAAATTTGAATAGGTTATGAATTTCTCAAATTAGGCATCAATTTTACCCTTTTAGGGTTTCCTAATTACGGGGAAAATATTTTGCTCAAGAGGACATGATAAAGTTATCAACTGATAGGTTTTGTTTTGCTGAGCAATTTGATATTTAGTTTGCAATTTTTGAAGCCATATACGAAAAGATATTCAAGTTTTAAATTCATACTAACAAATTAAAAAGGGAAAAACTTTCCCTGGCAGGCCGGCCTCGAGCCGGCCAGGCCGGGGTGCAGGCCGGGCAGGGACCCGAGTGGTCCGGCCCAGAGCCGGCCCAGGCTGGGCAACCGGCCGGGGCGGTGGCCGAACGAACCGGCCTTTGGCCGGCCCAAAACGCGAGGGAGGCCGAGTCCAGGCCGGCACGTCGGGCACGCGCGCGTGCGTGGCTTGCGGGACGGCGGTGGTGGCCGGCGTCGGGTCGCCGGTGGGAGAGGGAAAGGGGAAGAGGGAGTAGGCCAAAACGGAGGGGGGGAACTCACCCAAGCACTAGCCGCGGTCGGGGTGACGAGGGGGAGGCCGAACTCGCCGGGAGACGGCCGGCGGCGCTCGGCCGAGGAGGGCGATGCCGAGGACGCTGCCGTCGAGTCCGGGGCTCCCGGCCCGATTCCGCCGGTGTAGAGGAAGAACGGGTGGTGGCGGAGCGGTTGACGGCGTCGGCGGGTCCGGGGAAGCTCCAGCGGCGGCGAATCGACGGCGACCAACGGCGGCGATGGAGGAGCTCGGTGGAGAGGAAAAATGGTGACCCCGATCCGGAAATTAAGGGGGGGGAAAGGATCGGGGTTGAGGGGAGGAGCAGGGGTGCGGCATGGGCAGCATCCTCATCGACCACGGCCACGGTGGCATGCGGCATGGCGCCAGTGCCATGGAGCACAGTGAGAGAGAGGGAGGGAAAACAGGAAATTGCAAAGAGGTCCCTGGAACTTTTGAAACCAACACAAACAGGTCCCCAGAGCAACTTTGACGATTTATTTGGGGCACAAGGAAGCTTTCTAAAATCCCAGAAAAATTCATGAAATCTTTAATTACCTTGTAGAACCACCACAAAAATTTGGGAAGCAAAATAAAAAGTTTTGGTCATGATTTGTTCACAGGGTTTAATGAAGGCATTTTTGAGATCTTCCAAAATTCATTTAATTGGAGTATTTAGGCATCTCCAAAAATATTGAAAATATTCATGGAGACCCTCACAATAATACTGGAGCTCCCCATGATTTTAGTTTGAATTTTTGGAAAGCATAACTTGGTTCCAAAAATAGGAATTGAATTAAGCCAACTTGAGCTCTCATGTCATTTCTTATTTGACAAAAATTGGAAAGTGAGAAATTGTTATACAAGGCAAAGCTGGAACTTCCTAAACAAATTGGAAGTTCATTTAGTTGGTTTCCAAGTTGGGCATTTTCATTGGTTGGATGTTGGGAAGTTTGGGCTTCCCATTTCAATTGTTTCCAAGTGAAAGGTAGAAATGGCAAAAAAATGCATATGGATGCTATGATGCAAACATGGAAACAAAAGTGGAAAAATTCTTCGTATTTTTCGTTACCAAGTTTGGGCTGTTACAACTCTACCCCCCTTACAGGAATCTCGTCCCGAGATTCTAGGCTTGAGTGAAGAAGGCGGGGTATTCCTGACGAAGACTAGTTTCTCGCTCCCATGTGGCTTCTTCCTCGGAATGGTTGGACCATTGAACTTTGAGGAACTTGATGGACTTGTTGCGGGTTTTCCTCTCCGCTTCATCCAAGATACGGATAGGATGCTCGCGATAGGTCAAGTCCTCCTGGATGTCTAATGCCTCATGATCAACCCCACGGATGGGATCCTTGAAGCACCGGCGGAGTTGGGAAACATGGAACACATCATGAACATCCGGGAAGTTGGAGGGTAGCTCAAGTTGATAGGAGAGATCTCCTCGCTTGGCTAGGACGGTGAAAGGGCCAACATAGCGAGGTGCCAACTTGCCCTTGATTCCGAAGCGACGAACGCCTCGGAGAGGAGAGACTCGAAGATAGGCCTTGTCACCGATTTCATAGTGGACCTCTTGGTGGTGCTTGTCATAATAGCTCTTCTGACGGGATTGAGCAGCCTTGAGATTATCCCGAATGACACGGACCTTCTCTTCGGCTTCATTGATCACATCAGGACCGAAGAGTGACCTCTCCCCGGTTTCAGACCAATTGAGAGGAGTCCGGCATTTTCTCCCATAAAGAACCTCAAAGGGAGCCATTTGCAAACTGGCTTGATAGCTATTGTTGTAGGAGAACTCGGCGAGAGGGAGGTACTTTTCCCAACCCTTGCCGAAAGAGATGACACAAGCCCGAAGCATATCCTCAAGAACTTGATTTACTCTTTCAGTTTGACCGTCGGTTTGAGGATGATAGGCGGTGCTGAAGTTGAGACGGGTTCCGAGAGCCTCTTGGAAGCTTTGCCAAAATTTGGACACAAACAGGCTTCCACGGTCTGAAATGATCCTCAAGGGAACCCCGTGCAATGGAACAATCCGGGCCATATATAGGTCGGCAAGTTGGCTTGCTCGAATATCATCGCGGACCGGAAGGAAATGGGCAACTTTTGACAGACGGTCGATGATGACCCAAATAGCATTGTTGCCCTTTTGTGACCTTGGAAAACCGGTGATGAAATCCATACCAACTTCATCCCATTTCCACTCAGGAACGGCTATGGGGCGGAGGGTACCAGCCGGCCTCTGATGTTCAGCTTTCACCCGGCGACAGACATCACATTCGGCAACATATTTGGCAATCTCCCGCTTCATACGGGTCCACCAGAATTTGGGACGGAGGTCTTGGTACATCTTGGTGCTACCGGGATGGATGGATATGGGAGACTCATGTGCCTCTTGGAGAATTAACCCCTTGGTATTTCCACTCTTGGGCACCACAAGGCGGCCTTCGAAGTAGACAACACCGGAGTCATCGATAGAGAAACACTTGGCCTTTCCACTTGCGACATTCTCCTTAATCTTTAGGATGCCTGCATCATTTTGTTGGGCGGCCTTGATTTCATCCTCGAGAGTGGATTTGATCTCGAGGTTAGCTAGAAAACCGGAGGGCACAATCTCCAGATTCAATTTAGCAAATTCCTCATGGAGAGCAGGTTGGGCCTTTTCAACCATCAAGGTGTTGCAATAGGCCTTGCGGCTCAAAGCATCGGCCACCACATTGGCTTTGCCGGGTTGATAGTTGAGGGTCACATCATAGTCTTTTATCAATTCCAGCCATCTCCTCTGCCTCAAGTTCAGATCCGGCTGGGTGAAGAGATATTTTAGACTTTGGTGGTCGGAGTAGATCTCGCAACGGTTGCCCAAGAGATAGGGCCTCCATTGCTTCAGAGCATGTACCACGGCGGCAAGCTCCAAATCATGAGTTGGATAATTTTGCTCGTGTGGCTTGAGTTGACGGGAAGCATAAGCGACCACATGGCCCTCTTGCATCAAGACACATCCCAACCCTTGTAGAGATGCATCGCAATAGACGACAAAGTCCTTGGCGGTATCGGGAAGGACTAGTACCGGAGTGGTGGTGAGCTTGACCTTAAGGGTTTGGAAACTCTCTTCAGCCTTGTCTGACCACACAAATGGCTTGCCTTTCTTGAGGAGTTCAGTCAATGCCTTTGCTATTTTGGAGAAGCCCTCAATAAATCGACGGTAATAACCCGCCAATCCAAGGAAGCTTCGGATATCTTTGACGGATTTGGGAGTTGGCCAATCCAGGATTGCCTGAATCTTGTCGGGTATCACCGCTACTCCGGCAGCTGACACCACATGACCGAGAAAGATGAGCTCCTTCAGCCAAAACTCACATTTAGAGAACTTGGCATATAGACGGTGATCTCGAAGTTTGGTCAGGACAAGTCGAAGATGTTCAGCATGTTCGTCTTCGGTCTTGGAGTACACAAGGATGTCATCGATGTAGATGATGACGAACTTGTCGAGGTACTCGTGGAAGATGGAGTTCATTAGCCTCATGAATGTAGCCGGAGCATTTGTGAGGCCGAACGACATAACGGTGTACTCATATAACCCATAGCGGGTAGTGAAAGCCGTCTTCGGAATATCCTCCTTTCGGATTTTTATCTGATGGTAACCGGACCTCAGATCCATCTTGGAGAATACCGTTGCTCCAGCTAGTTGATCGAACAAGTCGGTTATTCGAGGAATTGGATACTTGTTCTTGATGGTCACCGCATTAAGAGGGCGGTAATCAACGACCAGTCGAGGCACATTTGTATCCCTCTTCTTGACAAAGATGACCGGGCAGCCCCAAGGTGAGCTACTCGGTCGGATGAATTCTTTTTCCAGTAGCTCATCCAATTGCTTCTTCAACTCAGCTAGCTCTTCCGTTGGCATACGGTAGGGCGTTTTGGAAACTGGGGCGGTTCCCGGAACCAACTCAATCACAAACTCCACGCTGCGATCGGGTGGCATGCCGGGCAATTCCTCCGGAAAAACATCGGGGAAATCACACACCACCCCCACTTCATGCATTTCAGGCGGGGCTACACCTTCCATGAAAAACAGACTGATCTCCGGGGAAAAAGGGGTAACAGCAGATGGAGCTGCGGAAGAAGGGGACCAATAGCGCACTTCCCCATAGTACGGATGGATCACTGAGACAGTCTTGGCAGCACAGTCCAGGTTGGCCTGATACTTGACTAACCAGTCCATGCCCAGAATAACATCCAGACCCTCTGACTTCAGGGCTATCAACTGAAATGGAAAAGGGGTGGAGCCTATGGAAACCTGCACTTCAGGAGTGATCCATTTGGTTTGCCATCGAGAACCAGGTGTTTTAACCACTAGCGGGGGATCCATCATCACAAACGGTATTTGATGGTTGTGTGCATATGATATGGATATGAACGAATGCGAAGCTCCAGAATCAAATAATACTGAAGCTGGATATGTGTTGATTCGAAGCGTACCCATGAGAACTCCGGGGTCCTCCTCAATGCCTTCAGCCGAGACGTGGTTCAGACGACCACGGCTGACGGTGGTAGCCTTGGCGGCTGGGGTAGAGGGTGCTGGTGCAGGTGCCGAGGTAGCCGGTGCCTTCTGGGGACACTCCCTGGAGTAGTGCCCCGGCTGGCCACAAGCGAAGCACGTGACCCCCGGTGGTGCAGGCAGTCGAGGTCGAAAACCGCCTCCAGCCGCACCCAAAGTCGAGGTAGCGGGGCGAGGCGGAGGTGGCAGGTACCCGGTGGGCTTCGGCGCGAAGGGCGCCTTTGGCACGGCGCTGAAAGGCACGAAGACCTTGCGCTTCTTGCCCCCAGATGAGGAGGAGCTCTGGTGGTCGGTGGAGACTGGCCTCTTAGAAGCCTCTAGCTCCTTCCTACCTTGCTCCATGGTGAGAGCCTGGTTGTAGAGCTCTTGGTAGGATGTGAACTTGAAGGGTAGGAGCTCGTATCGAAGGCGAGGTGCGAGCCCCTTGCGGAAGAGATATTGCTTGTCCTCATCATTCGTCACGTCCCGAGGGGCGTAACGGGAGAGGTGGTTGAACTCCCGTCCATAGGACTGGACGTCCATGCGTCCCTGGGTTAGGTCCAGGAACTCCCGCCTCTTGAGCTCGAGGATGGGCTTGGGGATGTACGCCGCACGGAAAGCGGTGCGGAACTCCCCCCAAGTGATGACATGGCCCGCGGCAACCATAGCCACGTGGCTCTCCCACCAGGAGCCGGCGGCTCCTTCCAGAAGGTAGGTGGCGAAGTTGACATGTTCTGCCGCCGGAACGTGAAGAGCGGCGAACTTGCGCTCGATAGCCCGAAGCCAATCATCCGCATCAAGCGGCTCCTTAGCCTCGGAGAAAGTGGGAGGTTGGGACCGCAAGAACTGGTTGAGAGTGGTGCAGTCCGTGTTCCTCCTGGCCCCTTGCTGGACCAGCTGCTCGAGCAACCGCTCATTGCGCAGACGGTTTTGCTCGATAGCCATCATCACCTCCGCCATTGAGGGTGGCGGCGGTGGATCAGGGCTGCTATGTTCCCCACGACGGGTAGGAGCCATTCTGAAGAATTGGAACAACGACAAGTTAGTAACCAATTCTGACAGTTAAGATAGATCATTGGTTGCTCCCAGATATAGATATTTAAGAGCAATAAACACCAAAGACAGATTTTAGGCAACCACGGTGACATCACGTCATCGTGGCGATATCAAACGGATTTAACGGACTCGAGGCATAACTGGACGGTAAGAACCCCAACCCCGAGAACCTAAACATCGACACCAAGCACAAAACAAATAGAGGTAAGAATCAGAGTAGAGCGAGTTGGATGAGAAGCAAAAAGAATCCTAAGAAGGTTTTCACAACTCATTTTTAGGTTGAAAAATAATTTTCACTAGACTCGACATCGACCAAAAGAAAGGGTTTCCTACAGGCAGTCCTGCTCTGATACCAACTTGTAACGCCCCGACCCCGGAATTATACAGAGAGGCTATGTAGTCAACACAACCATCAATGTATAAAACAAAGATCGAGACTTGTGGAACAGAACTGGCACAAAGCATGACTCTACGACACAAAACATGTATATAGCAACTCATATAACGAGGAGAATACAAATATTACAAGGCAAAAGGATCACAGATCCTACAATTCAACAAGCGGAAGCGAAGTAGCGTTGTCTAATACAACAAGAAGCAAATTATGGCCTAAGAGGCCTACAGATAAACATCACCCAAGCCAGCTTGTTCCACGGTCCCAAGCTGCCACCTGGGAACCCCAGACTAGTAGTCGACGTCAACGAAGAACCCACCTAACTGCTCGGTGTCGTCCTCCTCTGAAATACAAATACATAGAGGCAGCAAAGAGAGACTGAGTACGATGTACTCGCAAGTTTAGTAGGGCGATATAGGCCCAATGACTGACGGAGGCTCTAAAGCTGTATATGTAGTTCTTTTGCATAAAGCTAACTTTCATAAACCGAAACATAAAGACACTTGGCATTCGTCTACTCAGAGCTATTTTATAAAGGGGATAAGAGAGTAACATTGTCAACTTAGGTTCTCATCGAACCCTTTTGTCACCAACCACACTCATCTCCACCAAGGCACCCCCTCGAATCACCCTCGAGGAAGTGAACCTTTATCACACGTTGATTATGCAACCTTTAGCTGCCATATCAATTAGGTTAAGATTCTCTATGATCTTATCGTCTATTCCCAAGTCGTCCATAACCGTGGACACGGCTTTTCGAAAAGATTAACCCTGCAGGGGTGTACTAATTTACCCATCGGTACCGTCCGGCTCACCTAGTTGGCCCTCTTCCGGGGAAGGCCGGCGAACGGGCGCGGTTAGACCTTTACATTGCATGAGGCTTACTCAAGGACCATCAGTGTGCGGAAGGACAGGATCAGCGCTCTCAGCGCCCTGCCCCGCGGCCACATTCCTAAACACCACCATCCTCGTTCCTTTTTCCACCCACACAACTCACGCGCAAATGGAAAACTCGAACTAGAGGACCCTTGACAAGCCCCTCACAACTTATTCGGTCAAAGGGGGTTCCATATGCCCCCACCTCCGGAAGCACGCTCAGTCTTGGTTCAAGAGGTAAAGAACTCGCACCTAGGGGCTAGAGTGAGGCAAAACACCATCCCCGATGGCAACTCACCCAAGCCATCTTAGCATTTTAATTTAGCATCACATTCATCCACCATGCCCGAATCATTCCATCAACGTCAATATTTATGGAATTTAATAACGGACATAACTAATATTGCAACTAAGCATGTCTAAGCATGGATAAACATATAACCAACAAATATAATTCGTGTCCGGCCCACATCAACACTAGGGTTCATAGGTAGGGATACATGTGATTGGCTCGGGGAAGAGACATGCATTCATAGGATTCTATATATTTACCAAAGGGACTTTTGAACCGCATGCAATATTATGGTGGATAAAATAATTTGATAAAAGCATAGGATGCTAAATGCCAAGAAGGTTAGGTTATCTCTTGCCTTGCTGCCCGGTGGTGAAGCACTGATCGTCGGGGTAGTTAGAGAGGCCCTCGACTCCGGAATCTATCGATACCCAAAAAGAAATACAAAGCACACATAAATCACACGAACTCAAAATGCAATGCTCAAGCACATGATGACATGTCCAATTGATGCAACCATATTATTATATAAATTAAAAGCAAATTTAAACGAGGGGCCAAATAATTTGTGCAACTATTTGGAACCAACCCCATATTTATATTAGTGACCACATTCTTCATAATTTATCAAATTATTATGGAAGTGGCTCAAGAATGCATGAACATGGCAATAAAGGGTAGGGTTCGTCATTCCGATCATTTTGTTACTGTATTTGTAATTTTCGGAGCACCGATGAATAAATAGCAATTTAAATAATTAACGAGAATTTATTCTTTTAACCCAATTATGGATAACCTCAAATAAATATTTGTGATCATGATATGATAAGTGCATGGTTTGATGGCATTTTGCATGTTGATCACATTGATATTTCATTTGTAATTTTTGGATTAAATTTGAATAGGTTATGAATTTCTCAAATTAGGCATCAATTTTACCCCTTTAGGGTTTCCTAATTACGGGGAAAATATTTTGCTCAAGAGGACATGATAAAGTTACCAACTGATAGGTTTTGTTTTGCTGAGCAATTTGATATTTAGTTTGCAATTTTTGAAGCCATATACGAAAAGATATTCAAGTTTTAATTTCATACTAACAAATTAAAAAGGGAAAAACTTTCCCTGGCAGGCCGGCCTCGAGCCGGCCAGGCCGGGGTGCAGGCCGGGCAGGGACCCGAGTGGTCCGGCCCAGAGCCGGCCCAGGCTGGGCAACCGGCCGGGGCGGTGGCCGAACGAACCGGCCTTTGGCCGGCCCAAAACGCGAGGGAGGCCGAGTCCAGGCCGGCACGTCGGGCACGCGCGCGTGCGGGTCAAAGCCAAGACCGGCGCGTGCCGGCGTGGTGACCGCGGCGCGGTGCAGCGTGGTCACGGCGAGTGAGCGCGCGAGGGCCGAGCGTAGTTGTGCAGGGTGACTCGGCGCGGCGCGGGCTACCAGAAAGTGGCGGCGCCACCATCTAGGATCACCGGAGCGAAGAAGCCGACGGTGACCCGCGGCGGAGGGACGGCGAGCTACGGCGCCCAAACTACCTAGGGGGAGAGGGGAGCTAAGGGGATGTCCGGAAGGACCGTGGCCTCACCCTGAATGCGACGGCACAGACGGCGGGGTCGGGGTGGCCGGAAATCGGAGGGGAGCTTGCTCGACGGCGACGAACCGGGACGGAAGGGACGAAGACGTGGGCTTCGATTACGGCGGCCCCGCACCGATTCCTTCGGTGTGGAAGGGCAGCACGGCGAGGCGGCTCCGATGGCGGCCTCAGATCGGGCTCCGGTGGCCGGGGACGACGGCGACCGTGACGGAGATGGCGGCAGCAACAGGGGATCGGGGAGACCTAGGGTTAGGGTTCCCTGGACCGCAGGGGGAGGGGAAACGGGGGAAAGGGCGAGTGAGGGAGCAGGTGGCGTCGAGGAGGGCCACTTGACTCCAGGGAGGCCGGTGGCTCGGCGCCAGCAGCACGGCATGGCGCCAGTGCGCCATGGCGCAAAGTGAGAAGAGAGGGGAGAGAGAGAGACTGACAGTGGGGCCCACTAGTCAGAGTTTTAAACATTTGCAAAATTCTGTTTTTCCTTTTTAGTTCAGCAACTTCAGGGATTTAAAAGAGGCACTAAAACATGTTTATAAAATCTGGAAAAATTCACATAGGCTCCATTTAAGCTGTTGAACCTCCACAAAAATTTGGGAAGCAAAATAAAAAGTTTTGGTCATGATTTGTTCACAGGGTTTAATGAAGGCATTTTTGAGATCTTCCAAAATTCATTTAATTGGAGTATTTAGGCATCTCCAAAAATATTGAAAATATTCATGGAGACCCTCACAATAATACTGGAGCTCCCCATGATTTTAGTTTGAATTTTTGGAAAGCATAACTTGGTTCCAAAAATAGGAATTGAATTAAGCCAACTTGAGCTCTCATGTCATTTCTTATTTGACAAAAATTGGAAAGTGAGAAATTGTTATACAAGGCAAAGCTGGAACTTCCTAAACAACTTGGAAGTTCATTTAGTTGGTTTCCAAGTTGGGCATTTTCATTGGTTGGATGTTGGGAAGTTTGGGCTTCCCATTTCAATTGTTTCCAAGTGAAAGGTAGAAATGGCAAAAATGCATATGGATGCTATGATGCAAACATGGAAACAAAAGTGGAAAATTTCTTCGTATTTTTCGTTACCAAGTTTGGGCTGTTACAGCCATCCTCCCCGGCCTGGCCGGCCTCGTGGCCGGCCCCTCACGGGTCGCGCCCCGGCCATCATGGCTGGCTCATTGGCCGGCCAGCCCGGCCACTCGCCCGGCCACTCCCCCGGCCAGACCGGCCTGTACAGTTTCCCCTTCTAAAGTCTAGTTGCTGTATTTTTTTCTTCTCTTCTTCCCCAACTCGAGTCAACCAGCCATGGGAGGCCTCCCAAGCTCTCCCTCCTCCCATCCCACTCAAGATTAGCCATTCCCTTCACTATCCATTAACCAAATTCAAACCCCCTCGCCCGATCTTCCTCTCCATCCAAGTGGTTTCCTCCATTGGTGTGGGGATTTGGAGATCCCACTCAAGATTCTTGGTGGTGTTGAGCTCTCTCTCTCCTCCATTCAAGAATCTCCTTGGGCAAGCATGGCATCCGATTCGGGTATAGTTGTGCCTTCTCCCTCATCTTGTCTCGATCATATATCTCTTAGCCTTGTGAGTTTGGTTGACTTAGGGTTTCTCATAAACATCCTCATGTGTGTGGCTTGTCACTATAGTCTTTTCTTAGGGATACTAATATGAATGCTTTGGTGTCGATTTCCTCATAGGAAAATCAGTTATCACCAATTTGTGCTCATATTATATCTCTATGCAATGATATTCTCCTACATCATGTAGTGACTCTTGTGTTAATATGTGGTGTCCATGCTCATGTTATATTTCTACGGAAATTTAGGTTCCTCCACCAAATAAAACAAAAACAAAAATCTCTTAGTAATTTTAGTGTGAATGCTTTGGTGTCCATTCTCTCACAGGAAATCTTGGTCAACACCAATTTGTATTCATTCTATATCTCTATGCTTTGGTTTTCACTTTCATATATGGTTATGTGCACTTATCCTACATACTCGTTCCTATATGCTTTCTTTTCACAGACTCAGACGACAGTGTTCCTATCATTCAGCGTCTGCGTGGTCAAAGAGGGAATGTGACAGCTCAATCTGGTGCTCCGCCACCCCCTCCTCATCGTAATAAGAAAGTCAGTGCCAACAGAATTGTCCGTCCATCTCAGCGCACTGTCACCAACAAGTCTGAGCCTGTGCACAAAGATTGGAACACACTCCCGGAGAAGGAATTCCTACGGGACCATCTTGGTTTTAATCCCTATGATTATGACCGCACCTCTTCGGATCCCCGGTTCTATTGCAAAATGCATCAGGTTATGTATGAGTTTGTCATCAGCCGGAAGGAAAACACCTATGTGCCTCAACAGTTCTTCGATGTTGAATGGGTTCGTCAACACTATCCGGACACAATGGAAATCCTGGAATTTCACAATCTTCAGGAGCTCATGGGTCGTCACAAGGACTTCAATATCGAGCTCATCAAGGAGTTCTTTGCCACAGTATACTTTCACTCTGATGCTGCCAACACTATGACTTGGATGAGTGCTACCACTGTTTGTCAACCTACCCTTGGTGACTTTGCTCGCTTGTTGGATCTCTCTGTCGTTGATCCCTCTGATTCTAGCTACTTCTGCATTCATGAACCAGGGCAATGTCAGTTATCAGCCAAGCCTCATCTTTATCACTGTTATGATTCGGAGGCCGACGGTAGCCGTTATGCTCCCAATGTCGAGTATATGTCCCCCAAGTATTATGCACTCCACAGAGTTCTCCGCCAAACAATTCATGTCAAGATTGGGGAACGGAATTTGGTTCGTGGCTGGTTGATCAACCTCCTCTTCTATTTGGAGCGTAAGAAAGAACAGGGTGTCAAACTTGATGTGATGCACTACATGCTCAGTGAGATGCGTCTATGTGTTCTCAAAAAGAGGGTTCCCATCTATGCTCCCTATCTTCAGCTTCTCATTGAGGAGAAGGTTACTGCCACAAGATCTTCACTTTATCCCTTGACTGCTCACAAGCCCCTCAATATGAATTTTCATGGTGATGATGATGATCCTCCTCCGCCCAAGCACTCTAAGCCCACTTCTCATGATGAAGGTACCAGCTCAGCTCATCCTTCCAGTACACCCAAAACAACATGGAAATCTATCTTCAAAAGTATGAATTGTTTTGGGATTGATATGCAAAAACAGACTTATGAGGCTCATCGGAACAACAAGATCATTCGTAATAACCAGAAATTGATGGCAAGGCACATGAACATGGAGTTTGCCAGTGGTTCTGAGGGTGAGATCACTCCAGAGGAGACATGGGTTTCTGCAAACTCAAATTGGTTTCTGCCACCTGTCCCTGCTAATCCCAATGTTGGCCCCAATGTCAACCCGTCAGATGGACCCAGTTCTAGCACAGCGCCCCCAGTGGTCAACACTCAGTATCTCTATGGTGGTGACGATGTCGAGCTTCCTGAGCTGGAGAATGAGACCATGGTTGATTGGTTCGGCTCGGCGTCCTACGTGTGGTCGTCTTCGG
This sequence comes from Puccinellia tenuiflora, assembly GCA_012064385.1. NCBI lineage: Eukaryota > Viridiplantae > Streptophyta > Magnoliopsida > Poales > Poaceae > Puccinellia > Puccinellia tenuiflora. The sequence goes on along the minus strand of QRDG01001156.1, from coordinate 129,631 downwards.
GTAACGCTTAGGGTAGTTCTCTCCCTTTTTGGTGTCTTGATGCCAAAGGGGGAGAAATATTAGGTTGTCAACAGGAATTTGCTATGGGGGTTTCTGCATCATCATTGCTTCTTCCACTTGCTTCTATATCGTGTGTTTCAAGTGAACTTTAATTTGGATTTCATCTTGTGAACTTGGCTATCTATTCTATGTGTAAGACTATGTTATCTTCGGCTATCATATCTATGTCAAGACCTTGTCATATGTGTATTCAATGATGTCATCCATTGTTATATCTTCGGCTATCATATCTCAGATTCAATGATGCCATCCATTGTCTCTACGCCAAGACTTTGGTGAGCCACTCTTATCACTATCCATATTACTAGTGTGATAGTTGAGTACATGATGATTATGTTATGGTTATATGAGTATTCAATGATGTTGAGAGCTATTTTTCTTAGTATAAAAGATATGTAAGTTACGCAAAAGTTAGGGAGAGCTCATGTTTCTTGTTGTTGTGCACACATTGAGGGGGAGCTCGTCTAATTTTTGTAAATCATTAACCATCATTGGTCACTCTCATATATATATATCATGCAAATTTTTGTGTTGTCATCAAACATCAAAAAGGGGGAGATTGAAAGAACATCTCATCTCCTAAGTATGTTTTGATGCTTGATGACAACACAATAATATTTAAACCCCTTTGTTCAAAGATGTGTACTTAGGTTAAAATGATGAAACATCGACGAAAGGGCTTTAACAGGATGTTTGAGCAAGAAATAAGGGAAGAAGAAGAGGGAAGGCCAGCCACTGCCCCGGCCTGGCCGGACCCATGGCCGGGCTGGCTCTGTTAGCTGGCCGGCCATCATGGCCGGGCCTGGCCGGCCATGGCCGGGATACGAGGTGCCTTCACGCATGGGTGGCCGGCCACTACCCCAGCCATGGCCGGGCTACGAGGTGCCTTCACGCAGGGGTGGCCGGCCACTACCCCAGCCACTGCCCCGGTATGGCCGGCCCCACGGCTGGCCTCGTGCCACTGCTCCAACGGCTACATTTTGTGACCACCTATTTAAGGGCTTCTTCTTCTACCTTGGTCACTTGTCTATCAAAAATTAAGAAGCTTGAAGCTCCACCATTTTAGACCACCTCAATCCACATAGATCTCTCTCACTAGCCAATACATCCCGTTGATATTTGGCGAGTTGGGAGAGAACCTATTGATCTACAATCCCATCCAAACCGATCTAATTTCCCCCTTGATTTGTGAGAGGGGGCTTGCTACTCTTGAGTTCATTGGAACCCTAAGAGCTTGTTGTTATTCGGAGCTTTGGGAGCTACGAAGACTTTGTCGGGAGCCACCAATTGAGTTGTGGTGTGTGCCCCGGCCTTGGGCATCGAGTCTTGGCGGCTCGGTGCATTTGGTGAAGACCCTTCAACTTGTGGAGTGAGCTTCATCCTTGTAAAGGTTCTAGTTGTCAACCTCAATGGCAACATAGTGACAAGTGCCTCGCCACATCGGTGGTAAGTCACAACGGAGATACGGTGTGCCATATCAAGGCTACCCGGTGTTTCACTTTGGTGAACACCGCGCCGCTCCAACGGAGATTAGCTTCCATTGGGAAGTGAACTTCGGGATAAATCTTCGTGTCATCTTGTTGCTTATCTTTTCACTTACCTTTACTTGTTATCACTAGCTTACTATATCTCTATCTTGTGCTAGTGAACTTTTGCTCATCATATAAGTTTGTTCACCTAGTTGCATATTCTAGATAACTTATATTTGAGCAATATCCTTTTAAAACGAAAAAGAAGTAAAATTTGTAGTTAACCTATTCACCCCCCCCCCCCTAGTTAACCTCATCGATTCTTTCAAATGCTATCATAAAAGAATATAGTTCACCGTTTCATCTAATATGGGCATTACATCAAAATACATAGACCGTTTTCCAACTGCATCTATGACTAATAATCCACCCTGGGATCGCTATCCAACATGTCTTCCAAAAGTATTAAGTTGCAAGCAACAGATCATTGCAATAAGCAAAGTGCATAATGTAACCAATGTAAATAACACAAGGAAATCACACTGCTGTTTTCTCCCTAGTGGCAACAACATATCTCTTGTCTTAATCATTTCTGTCAACCCGAGCTCAGACAAGAGAGGCATGAACCCACTATCTAGCATAAATACTCCCTCATACAACACTAATAATTACTTGGCCAAAGCATCCACTAGCATCAGAGAGCATGCAAGATCATATATAAAACATAACGCAATGAACAAAAGTAATGACTTCCACAATTCATCGGATCCACGCAAACACAATCATGTAGCAGTTACAAATAATATGATCTTGATCATGATAGACAGCTCACAAGATCTAAACAATGGAGTACAAGGAGGAGAGACAACCATCTAGCTACTGCTATGGACCCGTAGTCCCCTGGTGGACTACTCACGCATCACTCTGGAGGCAGGCATGGTGGTGTAGATGCCTCCGGTGTCGATTCCCCTCTCCGGCAGGGTGCCGGGAAGAGCTGCAGAACCCTCCCGAACTAGGGTTGGAGATGGCGGCGACCTCGGACGTCTTGTAGAAATGTGATCGGGCACTCTTATGTTTTTAGGTCAGGGGTGAATTTATAGGTGAAGAGGCGGCGCGAGGAGGCGGGGGAGGTGCCCAGGTGGGCCCCAGCCGTGGCCTGCCCCTGGGCCGTGCCTGGGTGGCACCTGGAGGCTGGGTGCCTCCCCTCCGGCCGTCTTCGGGTTCCGTCTTCGTTTCATATTGGAAATAATTCCCGTAAATTATCAGCGCAATCCGAGAAACTTCCCAGAACAACTTTTCTGAAACAAAAAGACAGCAGAAAACAGGAACTGGCACTGGGCATCTTGTTAATAGGTTAGTTCCATAAATCATTCCAAAATGATATAAAAACATTATAAAAACATGTGGCACTGATATATAATCAAGCATGAAACATAAAAAATTATAGATACGTCAGAGACGTATCAGCATCCCCAAGCTTAACTCCTGCTCATCCTCGAGTAGGTAAGTAATAACAAAATAATTTTGAAGTGACATGCTACCTATCACAATCTTGATCATATAATCATGTAAACCATATGAACAGAATGCATTGATCCAAAACAAAGGTTCATTAAATGAAACAAACAATGATTAACCAAGTGTAACATCTAAGCAAGAATTAACTAGAAAAGAGCACTTTGGAGATTTAAAAGCATAACACTTGACAATGATTGATATCTCAAAAAGCAATATTAATTCAACAAAGGAGTTTGGCCAACACAAAGGAAGATTTAAGTTTTCAGCAAAAAGCTTCAACTTGCAACTGGTTTATCTCAAGATAAAGTCAATACAAAGTTTTCACAGTTAGACACAGAGATAACATGAAGTAAAACATGAACCAAAGTTGATACCAAGTGATTGCTTGAGGGGTTAAGAAGGAAGAGGAAGACCGACTCAACATAAAAGTAAAAGAAAGGCCCTTCGCGAAGGGAAGCAGGGATTAGTCATGTGCTAGAGTTTTTTTTTTGATTTTTGACAGAAGTAAAACAGTTTTGAGACATGCATGCTTTCGTCAACGACTTCATAGTAAATAAACTAGCTAGTCCCCCATTTAAAGCAAGGCTTTTAGACTTTTGAGAGCGGCTGGTTTTAGAGAAACAAGTACATTCCTCTTTCTCCTTTGTTTCACCACTAACCAATGTTTTAACTGATTTCTGAGGCTTCATTGTGCAGAGGAGAATGGTGAGCTATATTTATATTTTGCTTAAGCTATTCTCGGGTTTATTCAAGTGAGGAAGTGAACCATCAACACCGGGTGAAAAAGAGGGGGAAATGACCTTGCTTGTCACAGGTTATATCTAGCTTCCTACTGCTTCCTCGTGAGCTTAAAAACAGAGGCACAAAAGGAGAATTTTGAAAGTTTATAGATAGCACATGAAAATTTTACTTGGAGTCTCAAGGAAAATACCACAAATAGGTAGGCATGGTGGACACAAATTACAAAAGTGTTTGGCTCAAGGATTTGGATGCACGAGAAGTATTCCCTCTCAATGCAAGGTTTTTGCTAGCAAGGCTTATAGAAAACATAAGTGTTGAGAGATACAAACAATATATATTACTAGCGATAAGATTGATCATACCTTAAGGAGCCATCTTCCTTGTACGCATAAAGTTCTTATTCAAGAATATAAGGCTTGGAAACCGACAAATCTGTAAGGTATCAAAGATAATATATTTGCAAGTGAAACTTTCTTCTCTACTTAAGCATCCAAGAATTGTTGCTACTGACCAATGATATGTTTGCCAACACCCAATAAGATTTTCAAAGTTGCACCCAATGTGAAGCCAACACTCTTCCAAAGAGATCTAGAGATTACTTGCAAGCTATAATAAAACGGTGCAGGAATGTAAAAACAAGACTTCTCATTAATATTCCATAACGACAACCACACCAACGGATACAAAGCTAATACATGATAGGAGGACGACCACAATGCACACAATATTTCATATGATAACTTCTCTACTCAGGACATGACACACTACTAAAAGATAAAAAAGGTAAAAGATGATGATGATACCGAGGCACTCCCCCAAGCTTGAAACAAGCTAAGGAAGTGCCATTACCCATGGCGTCCAAATTACTCCTTTGGTGGTGATGGAGTTCTCTCTTCTGCACCATTAGTTTTCCAAGGAAAAGGTTTGCCGTCGATGGGGGACATCTCGGTCTCTATCATCCTGAAACTTGCAGCTTGAAAGAACATGTGTCACCCCCATTGGTTTTGATGTTGACAACAACACAATTAAGTGCCCTGATGTTGAATCTCAGTTGTGCAGGATTTTCAAAAGAGTCGTCGCGAAAAGATGTGCAAAGAGGTATTTTCTGCGTTCACCGGAAGTACCGGTAAAGTCACCGGTACTACCGCTGGAAACTTCCGGCGGCACTTCCGGTGGCAATTCCGCTTATGAAATTCTGGTACTGGAATGCCCCGGAAGTTGCACCGGAAGTAGCACCGGTACTTCCGCTAAACCGGAAGTACCGGGGTGATCAGCGGTACTACCGCTGGCTACTTCCGGAGCCACTTCCGGAACCAGTGCCGCTTACGAAAATGAGCTTCTGTACCGTTTACGGAAGTAGCACCGGAAGTGGCACCGGTACTTCCGCCAAACCGGAAGTACCGGCCCTCCCGGCGGTACTTCCGCCCCTGCGGGAACTGGACGATGCCGAAGAAGCCCGTTGACTGAAGGACCGGAAGTACCGGCCCTCCTGGCGGTACTTCCGGCGTTGCGGGATGAAGAGACCTCCCAACGGCCAGAAGATGCCTCCAACGGCCAGTTTATTGTGAAGGAGTATAAAAGCTCCTTCACCTACCTTGGAAAAGATAGCTTGTTCATTTCTCTCACCTCCATTAATGCCCTAGCAAGCTCAAGCTCAAATTTCATAGATCTCTCAATCCCTCCACCCAAACTCGCTGATCCTTGGAGGATTGAAGGAGAAGGCCCCGATCTACATCTTCACCGAGCAGTTTTCTTTTCCCCCTCTTTCTCTTGAGGGATCTTGTTTCTAGGGTTAGCTTTGTGTTACCCTAGTTTCTTGTGCTCACTTGTTGTTGTATTCGTGACAGTGTTGTTGATTTGGGAGCCCCCAATTCAGTTGTGGGTGTGTGCCCCAAGAACTGTATTAGGGCTCCGGATTCCGCCTTGAAGGAATCCGAATAGTGGAAGGTGAACCAAGCCTTTGTGGCAAAGTTCATCAGAGAATAGGGTGAGGCCTTTGTGGCATTGAGTAGGCCTTTGTTGCGAGCTCACACCCCTCCAACGAGACGTACTCCCTTAACAAGGAGGAACTTGGGAATACATCCTTGTCTCCGCGTGCTTCCCTTCAGTTACCTCTTTCCATCTATCTTATTCTTACATTGTGCTACTTGTTTAATCGTAATTGCCATCTTGTCATATAGGTAAATTCATCGTAGATGCATGTCTAGATAATTTACCGTTTTGCTAAAGCCTAAAATTGAAAAAGATTTAAAATTTGGTGTAGCACCTATTCACCCCCCCCCCTCTAGGTGCCCATACGATCCCTTTCAATTGGTATCAGAGCCTTGGCTCTTAAATTAGGTTTAACCGCCTAAGAGAGTATGGGTGACGGCGATGGTGTGTCGGGTGGTAGCACCCCTCCGGTGACCATGGATGATCTCAAGAGTTTGGAAACAAGCTTGAAATCATCCATGAACACTCAAATGGAGGAGTTGCGTGCTATGATGAGGGAACTCATGAAGGGTAACATGCCACCCGCTACATCATCCCTAGAGGCTAATGCTTCCGCCGCACATGTTGGGGAGGGCGAACAACGCACTAATGAACCCCCTCCTAAAATTGATGGTGGGAGGCCGGGGTACAATGCGGTTCCATTCACATACTCGGCCGACCTCCCTATGCCACATTATCATATAAACAATAGGGGTGATCCACCTAATCTTAATCCATCTTGTTTTACTAATTGGCAATTTATGATGAAATCTCATGTCAAGGGCTCTTCTAGTGAACTATGGAGAATCATTGAAGTTGGGTTCAAGGCCATCGATCCAAACAACATGACAAGAACAGAATCCGTGGATTCTCAACTCAATGACTTGGCTCTCAACATCATTCACACCGCCGTGGGAGAAAAGCACATGTCTCTCATCGAGCTTGCCACCACCGCCAAAGAAGCGTGGGATATTCTCACTAAAGAGTTTGTTGGTAATGAGAGCATGCAAAGGAATAGGTTTGAAGCTTTGACCAACCAAGCCGAGGGCTTTTTCATGATAGAAGGTGAAGACCATGAAGAAATGTATTGAAGGCTCAAGACCCTTGCCACTCAATTTCGAGCCCTTGGTGCAACCTATGTGTATGATGCTTGGATAAAGAGGAAGTATGTGAGTGCCCTTTGGCCGTTTGAATCTACCGATTTGAAGAGTCTCCAAGGAAGACACAACTATCACCTCATGTCATCTAATGAGGTCATGCAAGAGATGGCGGCATACAAGGTGGCCGCTAAGAACGCCGAAGATGCTCGAGCCCGAGCCATTGGAATGCATAGAGGATCTTCACTTGCTTTGAAGGTTAAGGTTGTGATACAAGACAATGATGATGAGACTCAAGAAGATGTGTCACATTGGGATCCCAAAGAGCTTGAAGACACTCTCAAGGATTACTCGGCTCTCACCTCCAAAGTCTTTTGGAAGAGCCCCTCCAAGGCAAGGGATTTTGTCAACAAGACCGTTGGAAGGAAGGAGGGTGGACAAAGGGTTCGTTCTTGCTACAATTGTCAAGACAAATATCACTTTGTGGCCAATTGTCCTTTTGAGAATAGAGAACACCATGGAGGGAAGCTTGTTCGAAAGGACAAGTCTAAGGACGCCCATAGGAAACCTTTCTTCAAGAAGAATGCTATCAACAAGAAGCCTCCAAGGATTGTGTTGCTTGCTCAAGAAGAGTACTCATCCGGAGAAGAAGAAGAAGAACCCAAAAATGAAGTATCCGCCATTGCTATTGCTTCTTCATCATCTCCTTCCCTATTTGAATCCCCCAATGAGAATGTCTCCAACTCCTCCACAAGATGCTTCATGGCCAAGACTACCGAGGTATCACCTCCCTCATCTCCTAAGGCTATAAGTTCTATGGATGATGCTACTAGTCTTAAAATCAAAGAGGAGATTGTTGCTTTCGATCACTTTATCACTAACATGCAAGGTGAAACAAAGAAGCATGTAGAGGCTCTTATGAGTCAATATGGTGAAGCTCAAGAAATGCTTGAGATCAAGGGTAAGATTGAAAGAGAGGATGCTATGGAAATTGCATCTTTAAAAGACAATCTAGAAGAAGAACATGAGCTTAGAGTTTCTTTAGAGCAACAACTTGAATCTATAGAAGAATCTAATGATGTTATTGTTGCTAAACTCATTAAAGAACGGGACCATGCAATTGCTAAATACAAAGCATGTAAGAAAGAAAAGGTCGAGCTTGGTGTTGGTCATTCTAGACTAACCGAGGAGCTAGAGAAGCTCTCCAAGGCCTACAAAGCTTTGGAGAGTGAGCACTCTACCCTCACCAAGTCGTATGAACAACTTCAAGCTCAACCGCCTAACAATGATATGCCTAGTTCCTCCACTTCTATTACTTGTGATCATGCAAATATCATTGAGGAAAATGCTAGGTTGAAGATCAATCTTGCTAAGGCCATCTCCCTAGGTAAGAAACCTTTTGTCACTTCACAAAAGGGGAGAGTTGGTCTTGGGTTTGTGGAGGAAGAAAAGGAGAAGGAAAGCTTCATGAAGGATGCTAGAACTCCTCAAACAAAGAAGACCCCACAAGCTAAGAAGGACAACATTCCTAGTGCTCCTCAAGCAAAGAGGATCCCTCAAGCAAAGAAGAAGGTCAACATTGCTAATGGTGGTGCCACAAGGGGCAAAACCATTAGTGATGACTTTGCGGGAAAGACTAACCCTCACTACATTATCTTTGTTGACTATTATGGGGATGTCTATGCTAAGTTTGTTGGTCCTAGAAATGTACCCATTGCTCGTTCTATTTGGGTTCCTAAGACCCTTGTTGCTAACAAAAGAGGACCCATTGAAAAATGGGGACCTAAATCCAAGCAATGATTTCTTGTAGGACTATGCTTCCGGTGGGTCAAAATGGGTGCTTGATAGTGGATGCACAAAACATATGACCGGAAGCAAGGAGTTGATGACGGAGTTGAGATCAAATCTAAATCATGCAACCGTCACTTATGGAGATCAATCAAAATCCGAGGTATTGGGCTTTGGCAAGGTGGTAGTCGCTAAGGATATCACCTTAGCAAATGTCATGCTTGTCAAAGACCTTGGTTTTAATTTACTTTCCGTTCATGCACTTAATAAGATGGGTTATGCCGTCTTCTTTGATATTGATGTTGTGGTAATCTTGTGGAGCAAGACTCTAAAGGTCGCTTTCGTTGGGTACGTCGAGGATGATTTGTTTGTGGTTGACTTTTCAAGGGAAACCACTTCAAATTTGATGTGCCTTTTCGGAAAGGCCGACAAGGGTTGGTTGTGGCATCGCCGCCTAGCCCATGTCAATATGAGAACTTTGCAAAGTCTCCACAAGGGTGGCCACATTCTTGGACTAAAAGAAGATGTCTCTTTTGCCAAAGATCGTGTTTGTAGGGCTTGTGTTGAAGGAAAGATGCATGATTCTCCCCATCCGTCCAAGACTATTATTTCATCCAAGAGGATCTTGGAGCTCCTCCATGTGGATCTTTTTGGTGCCGTTCCCGAAGCTAGTCTTGGTGGGAAGAAGTATTGCTTGGTGATTGTTGATGATTATTCAAGATTTACTTGGGTTTATTTCTTCAAGTCGAAGAGTGAGACCCAACAAACCTTCATCGACTTCTCCATTGAAATGCAACGTCAACACAATGTCCCCATATTGGCAATTAGAAGTGATAATGGCTCCGAGTTCAAAAACTACACCCTCAATGAGTTTCTTAGTGAAGAGGGCATTCGTCATCAATATTCCGCAACCTATACCCCTCAACAAAATGGTGTAGCCGAGAGGAAGAACCGGACTCTTATGGATATAGCAAGGTCCATGTTAGCGGAGTTTAAGACTCCGTTGACCTTTTGGGCGGAGGCTATTTCCACGGCATGTCACTCCTCCAACCGGCTCTACTTCTGCAAAGGTTTGAACAAGACTCCCTATGAGATCCTCACCGGCAACAAACCTAACATCTCCTACTTCCGTGTCTTCGGTTGTAAGTGTTTCTATTTGATCAAAGGTTGTCGCTTAACTAAATTCGAATCTAAATCTCTAGAGGGTATATTTGTTGGTTACGGTGCCGAATCCCACACTTATAGAATCTATGATAAAGCCACACGGCGTATCATAGAATCTTGTAGTGTGGTGTTCGAGGAAAATAACGGCTCCCAAGTGGCGCAATTTCATGTTTCCGATGTAGATGATGTAATTCCTCAAGAAGCCATAAGAAGAATGGGTGTGGGATTCTTCCGCCCCATTGAGGAACCCCTTGTGGTGGATCGAGAAGGACAATGCTCTACTCAAGTGGAGCCTTCATCTACTCAAGAAAATCTTGCCAATGGAGAACCTATTGCACCAACCCAAGAACAAGTTGAAGACCCTCAACCTCTTGATCAAGTTGCTATGCAAGAGCCCAACTCTCCTATCCGTGATGCTAGCCATGATCAAGACCTTGCTCAATCATCCTCTTCATCAAATGTTGAAGCCGCTCCTAGTGATGATCAAGGTCAACCTTCCGGTCAAGGCGGGGACTCGAATGATCAAGATGATCAAGTGATACCTCCAAGATGCAATGAGGATATCGAAGCCCGTCGTCGAGCTAGAGTTGAAAGAACCATGGCACGTCGTGAACATTTCCTTGAGAAGGTGATTGGTGATGTGAGAGGCAAAGTGTCCACCCGAAGGCAATTGGCGAACTTTAGTGATCATCAAGCTCACATTGCCATGTTTGAACCAAAGAAAGTGGCCGAAGCTCTTGAAGATCCGGATTGGTTGCTAGCTATGCATGAAGAACTCAACAATTTCGAGCGCAACAAGGTTTGGAAGCTAGTTGAGAAGCCAAAGGAGTGCCGCAATGTTATTGGCACAAAGTGGATTTTCAAGAACAAGCAAGATGAGCATGGCATGGTTGTAAGGAACAAGGCTAGATTGGTGGCTCAAGGGTACTCTCAAGTTGAAGGCATTGATTTTGGAGAGACCTATGCTCCCGTGGCTCGCCTTGAGTCCATCCGTATCCTTCTTGCTTATGCATCCCGTTATAACTTTAAATTGCAACAAATGGATGTTAAAAGTGCCTTTCTTAATGGTCCCTTAAAGGAGTTGGTGTTCGTTAAGCAACCCCCGGGGTTCGAGGACCCCAACTTCCCTAACCATGTCTACAAGCTTGATAAGGCGCTCTATGGACTTAAACAAGCACCACGTGCGTGGTATGAGCACCTTAGAGAGTTATTGTTAGACCGTGGATTTGAAGTTGGGCAAATCGATCCTACTCTTTTTACTAAGAGGGTTAAAGGGGAGCTTTTCGTGTGCCAACTATATGTTGATGATATTATATTTGGCTCGTCTAACAAAGCTTTTAATGATGAATTTTCAAAGCTTATGACCGATAGGTTTGAGATGTCTATGATGGGCGAGTTGAAGTTCTTCCTTGGATTTGAGATCAAGCAATTGAGAGGAGGGACTTTCATTAGCCAAGCAAAGTACATTCAAGACATGCTCAAGCGATTTAATATGGCCGATGCTAAGGAGAAGAAGACACCTATGGATACCAAATGCCATCTACAACTTAACCCAAAGGGTATAGATGTGGATCAAAAGCTCTACCGCTCCATGATAGGTTCGTTGCTTTACCTTTGTGCATCTAGACCCGATATTGTGTTGAGTGTAGGTGTGTGTGCAAGGTATCAAGCGGCTCCTAAAGAAAGCCACATGTTGGCGGTCAAGAGAATCCTACGATATTTAGTTCATACCCCAAGGTTTGGTTTGTGGTACCCAAGGGATTCTTCTTTCACTCTTTGTGGGTTCACGGATTCGATTGGGCCGGTGATCAAGATGATAGGAAATCAACTTCCGGGGCTTTCCAATTACTTGGTAGGTCCTTGGTGAGTTGGTCTTCTAAGAAGCAAAATTGTATTTCCCTCTCCACCGCCGAAGCCGAGTATGTGGCCGCCGCTAGTGCATGCACTCAATTGTTATGGATGAGGCAAACTTTAAAGGAATACGGTGTCAATTGTGACAAAGTGCCTCTTTTGTGTGACAATGAGAGTGCTATCAAGATCGCCTACAACCCGGTGCAACACTCAAGGACCAAGCATATTGAGATTCGTCATCATTTCATTCGAGATCATGTTGCCCGTGGAGACATTGAGCTAGCATATGTGCCAACCAAGGATCAACTTGCCGATATTTTCATGAAGCCACTTGATGAAGCAAGGTTCACTTATTTGAGGAATGAGCTAAATATCGTGGATTCAAGGAGCTTGGCTTGACCATCTTGCATACACAACTATAGTTTCAACTTCTATCGTGGTTTAGGTGTAGGCATGAATTTAGGGGGAGTGTTGTCCTAACTATTGGGCTCTCCCTCCCCCCATTATGCCTATATTAACGCATTCATTGTTCTACTCTATATTAAAGTCATGAATTGTGAGCTTAAATGATGAGTTTTGAGTGATAACCCAAGATATATCTTCGCGGTGTCTCACTCTTCATACTCATATATGGTGGCCTAGGCCACCAACCTCCTCGGTGGGGAGTTGCCTCTTATTTGGTGTTTATTTGGTTTTTCTAGACCTATATGTGTCACTATGTGTGTGCGATGGAAAAAGACTCATGTTTGGCGTTTCATGGTTGCATCTTGCAAACGTGAGTGTAGTACCATACTATGACAGTTTGAGCTCTCATCCTAAGCCCCATCTCTTCCCTAAAAGCCATTCCATATCTAAAACTCTAAATTCCCTCTAAAACAAAATATCTAGTTTTTCTGTCTGGAGCGGAACTACCAGCCGGAGAACCGGTACTTCCGGCTGCGCGGAAATTTCAGCGGAAATCCCGTGTGGGCGGAAGTACCGGCCCGATCGCCGGTACTTCCGGTGCGGCGGGTTGAAGCGTTTTAAGGGACCAGGCCGGGGGGAAGGAACCCTAACTCCTTCTTCTTCCCCCCGGGCCCAACTCCCTTCTCTCTCTTCCTCCAAGCCGCCGGCCACCCAAGGGCTCCCGTGCAGCCCCTCCGGTGACCCTCCGTCAGATCTGGTCCGTGGGAAACGTTCCCCTCGTCATCCTCCTCCATGGCATCCGGTATTTGTCCTCTCTCACGCTCATTCTAGGCTTCATTAATTTGAATCTAGATGTGATGTAGGACAAGCCCTAGATGCACGATTGCTTAAGTTCAATCTCGTTTGGAGTATGTTTTGGACCGGTACTAGATGTTGTTAGTTGTCTAGAGTAGGTTTTTCATGTAAATCTTGGAGGAATCTCGAGTACCTAGTGAAACCCTAGCTCCTCACCACTCTTGGGCCCTTGTGCTTGGGTGTGATGTGGGGTGTCACCGGGGTTTCCCTCGGTACTATTGATGTTCTCAAGATTCACATGGCCTAACTACTCTTGATAACTACGCTGTTTTACTGTGAATTTATTGTCTCCTCTAGTTCCCTCCCTACCTTTGTGCTTACCTCTCAGGGTGTTCCTCCTCAGCTTCCGCCCGCAAGAAACAGCGCACGGTTGAAGAGGATATTGAAGAAGAGTCCGAAGTGATGCCGCAAACCAAGTCAACCCGGCAAATCAACCTTGAGAAGAAGAAAGCTGCAACCGGCACTAGTGGGACAGCCAAAAAGACTGTGGTAAAGAAGCCCAAAGTTGTGTCTTTTACCAAGATGCCCGAAAAAGAGTATCTTGAGTACCGGGAGAAGAACCCCTATCTTATCCCTCATCAACCCAATGTTGCGGATCCCCGTTTTTACACAAATGAGCAAGAGACCGTCTACAATCAGATTTACACAAGGCAAAGGAATGCGGTGGTTCTCCAACATCGCCTCAATATCCCTCACATGACCTCCCCCAAGTATCAAGCCTACTTTGCCGAAGCCTATAGCATGTGTGAAGAGTTTGGACTGCTCAAGATCATGACACAGCATCAAGACTACAATGAAGAGCTGATTTCACAGTTTTATGCCACCGTCCATGTGGGGAATGAAGGCAATGCCAAGCTGCACTGGATGATCAAGGATGAGCATGTGGAGTGTAGGTGGTCAGATTTCTGTGCTTTGTTGGAGTACCCTCGTGTCCAAGGCTCAAATGGATGGACAGTGCATCATGCAGGCCGAGCTAGTGGCAGGGAGGTCCTCCTTCCCATCACTATGGAAGGTGGTACTCCGGGTCAGTCTGAGGATCTTCTCCCCACCTATGAGATCATGTTCCGTATCTTTAGGGAGACACTTACACCACGGGTGGGTAACTGGGATCAAGTGCATGGTTATTTGATTGATTTACTTCTTCAGTGTCATTTGAGGAAGGGGTCCGGGGAAAAGCTTGATGTGATGAATGTGATTTTTGAGGAGATGTGGTTTGCTATTATTGACAAGAGGGTTCCCATCTATGCTCCCTACATCATGAAGCTTATTGTTGGTAAGTGGGCCTATACTCACAATCATGAGCGCCTTGACCATTCGGTGCCAGTGGTTGCCCATCTTGAGAAGAAACTCCGCAAGAAAAATCACATCCTTCCTAAGGACCGCACTATTTCCAAGGGCACTAAGGCTGCTGCTGCTCCTGTTGAGGAACCGGGTTGGTTTCAGAAGATTAAGCTAAAGATCCGTGAGTCTTTTTGTTTGGTGGATGACCGCATGTATGATGAAGATGAGGAAGAAGAACCGCCACCGCCAAAAGCAGATTATGCGTAAGCTTGAGATACCGGTTTCTGAGGGCTCTGAGGAAGACATCACCGACAAGGAGACTTGGACTGCTCGTGGTCGTGTTGCTTGGTCCGATGAAGATGAGGAAGAGGAGGAGGAGGAGCATGAGGAGTGATCTCTTTTGGGACGCTTAGTTCGCTCCTCCCTTTTTGGTGTCTTGACGCCAAAGGGGGAGAAGTGGTAGCATAGTCTTTAGTGTGGGGGATTTGCATGGGTTGGGACACAAATTTGCCATTTTCAGATTTGCCTTTCTTATATCATGTCCCAAAGTTGAACCATTTATGTATTGCACTTTAAACTCTGTGCATGATGTGAGCATGCAATCTCTTGTGGAACTTATTGTTATTTGCTAGCTATCTATCTTGTCTATCTCATGGTATCTATTTGTTTGATATGTGCAAGGTTTCCAAAATATAGGGGGAGCTCCTTGAGGGGGAGCCCGTTTACCTTTTGGAAATCATCTCTGCTAATTAGTTGTATTGTCGTCAACACCAAAAAGGGGGAGATTGAAAGAACATGTGCCACCCCAATTGGTTTTGATGTTGACAACAATACAACTAAGTGCTCTAATGTTGAATCTTAGTGGTGCAGGAACTTCAAAAGAGTCGTCGCGAAAAGATGTGCAAAGAGGTATTTTCAGTGTTTACCGGAAGTACCGGTAAAGTCACCGGTACTACCGCTGGAAACTTCCGGCGGCACTTCCGGTGGCATTTCCGCTTATGAAAATCCGCTTCTGGAATGCCCCCGGAAGTAGCACCGGAAGTAACACCGGTACTTCCGCTAAACCGGAAGTACCGGCGTGATCAGCGGTACTACCGCTGGCTACTTCCGGAGCCACTTCCGGAACCAGTACCGCTTACGAAAATGAGCTTCTGTATCGTTTCCGGAAGTAGCACCGGAAGTGGCACCGGTACTTCCGCCAAACCAGAAGTACCGGCCCTCCCGGCGGTACTTCCGCCCCTGCGGGAACTGGACGACGCCGAAGAAGACCGTTGACTGAAGGACCGGAAGTACCGGCCCTCGTGGCGGTACTTCCGGCGTTGCGGGATGAAGAGGCCTTCCAACGGCCAGAAGATGCCTCCAACGGCCAGTTTTTGTGAAGGAGTATAAAAGCTCCTTCACCTACCTTGGAATAGTTAGCTTGTTCATTTCTCTCACCTCCATTAATGCCCTAGCAAGCTCAAGCTCAAAATCACAAGATCTCCCAATCCCTCCACCCAAACTCGCTGATTCTTGGAGGATTGAAGGAGAAGGCCCCGATCTACATCTTCACCGAGCAGTTTTCTTTTCCCCCCTCATTCTCTTGAGGGATCTTGTTTCTAGGGTTAGCTTTGTGTTTCCCTAGATTCTTGTGCTCATTTGTTGTTGTATTTGTGACAGTGTTGTTGATTTGGGAGCCCCCAATTCAGTTGTTGAAGGACTCCGAATAGTGGAAGGTGAACCAAGCCTTTGTGGCGAAGTTCATCGGAGAATAGGGTGAGGCTTTCGTGGCATTGAGTAGGCCTTTGTGGCGAACTCACACCCCTCCAACGAGACGTACTCCCTTAACAAGGAGGAACTCGGGAATACACCCTTGTCTCCGCGCGCTTCCCCTTTCGGTTACCTCTTTCCCTTTGTATCCCTTACTTGTATCGTTAATTGCCTAGTTGTCTAGCTTGCTTCTCATATAGGTAAATTCACCGTAGATTGCATATCTAGATAATTTACTTTGTGTTAAGCCTTAAATTGAAAAAGATTAAAAATTGGTGTAGCACCTATTCACCCCCCCCCCCTCTAGGTGCCCATACGATCCCTTTCAGAATGGCGACTCGTTGGTGACTAGGTAGGGAGCTAACCCGATATATCCAGGAGTCGGCTTAGTGACAACCCGGTCCACAGGTTCAAGCACTTACTCGGAAGGACAAATGACTCAAACAGAACCTGGGGCCATGACCCGGTAGGAGTTAACCCGGCATGTCCAGAACCCGGTTTTACAGAACTCGGTTTGACAGGACCCGGCGCAGGCTAGACTTGAAGATTCCAGAAGCCGCATCGGAGAAGCCGGACGCGAGGAGGATTTAATGCTTGCCTAAAAAGGAAGTCGGTGGCGCCAGAAAGAGTTCGGGTCCAACCCGGAAGGAAAAGGTGACTTTCCAGAAGGAGCCGGAGATGTCCAGCACGAACCCGGCCGGGAGTCTTACCTAGTTTAGAAGTAGAAACCGACCTATACTATGAGTTGTAATCCTTGTAGAAGTACAATGCTTGTACGGGAAAGTCCAGCCGCCTCGCTATATATATGTAGGAGGTGACGGCCGATTGAAATTAAGCAAACAATCGACAATCAATACAAACCCTACTTTTTACCCTCAAACCCTTGTTCCTGCTTCCGTTATTCGGCGACTTCATACAAGTTCATCGAATATCGACAATCGAGTTGAGAGCGGTCCAATCCGGCTTAACTCAGCCAATCGTCGCCGGCTTCCTCCGACGGGGTCCCTCCCGAGGGGCTGGGGCGTCTGGTTCTAAACGCGCCGAGTCACTGTCTTGCGTATCGCGCTGTGACCCGGCCTCCCGCGGGGCGAGTTGCGGAGTATCTCCCCCGGCACCGCGGGTACACGAGGATGTGTTCGTGTGACGCGTTTCTATCGCAACACAACTACTAACTCGGTTTTGGTCTAATACGTATTTTCTCCTTTTAGCCAATTCATAGATGAAATTTGGTCGGGAACATCAGAGGGACCCGATGAAGCCGAGCTGGACACTCTTTTGAAAGAGGGTGCCCCCGGAAATAAAAATTTCACGGCTTGGTTCAGGGAAAAGGTAATTTCTAACCTGTCCCTTCTACCTTGCAATCCGTGTCTTATACCTCCTACTAATGCACAAACAATTTGTACTTGTAGGGAGCTGATCCCAACTTTGTGATGTCGGATGAGTTGAGATGTGTCTCCCAAGGTTGTAACCGTAGAGTCGAGATGTATGAGAAGTACGATGTGAATGGGTACCGCTTCCATACAGAGTTTCACCAGAACAGTCAGCCTAATGCAAAGACTATAAATACCAGGGTCTTCACCAAAGGAGCCGGTGAATTTGATTACTACGGAAAGTTACAGAACGTATACGAGCTGACGTTCAATAACATGAACATAGAACTCAAGCTTGTTGTGTTCAAATGCCACTGGTTCGACCCTGTTAATGGACATAGAAGTACCCCTTCCATTGGGTTAGTTGAAGTTAAGCCTTCAACCACCTACGAGGGATCCGATGTCTTTGTTGTGGCTCACCAAGCCAGGCAAGTTTATTATTTGCCCTACCCATGCAAGAAAGAGGGACTCATTGGCTGGGAAGTCGTGTTCCATGTATCGCCACATGGTAAGCTACCCATGCCCTCCGAAGACGATTACAACAACATTGACCCTAAAACATACGAGGGGATTTTCTATCAAGAGGAACAAACCTTTGGGGACTTTGGTATACAAGGTCTTGAGGACCGCGAGGACAATGCACAGACAGGTGGTGACTTAGTGGTGGATGTAAAGGACATAGATATGCTCAACAAGTTAGATTGTGATGACGATGATGAGCCTCCACCGTGTGATGAGGTTCCAACTTACACACGTGATAGTGATGTTGATAGTGATGATGAGAACCCAAGACATAACTATGAGAGTGATGGTGAGGGTCTTTTATGTCCTTATGCGTAGTATTTTCTACATTTTATTATGTCTTTATTATGCTTAGTATTTATTTTTCAACATGCTTATTAATTGCCCTTCTATATGCTTATTAATTGCCCTTCTACATGCTTTTTTTTCAACATGCTTATTATGCTTGGTAATGATCTTCTACATTTTATTATGTCTTTATTATGCTTATTAATTGTTTACCCTTTCTCAATGCAGGTGATTGACCAAGATGAGCCAAGGCAAAGAATCATCGGCCTCCTTGCTGAAGAGGTTTACCGCGAAGAAAGCTACTAAAAGTGGAAGAGAGCCTATTCCAAACTCGCGTTACCTGTCTGACAGTGGTGAGAGAGGAGGTGCTGGACGAGGGGGAGGTGCCGATGCACCTCCTCCGAGGGGACGAGGTGCAGGACGAGCACGAGGTGCGGGAGGACGAGGGCGAGGTGCGGGAGGACGAGCACGAGGTGGGGGCGACGTGTCTTCGGACATACCCTCCGCCTCTGGCGACGTGGCTTACGAGGAGACGGAGTCTCGAGACGATGGGACGGAGTCTCGAGACGATGCTCCGGAGTCTCGAGATGAGGGGACGGAGTCTCGAGACCAGGAGACGGGGGCCTCCGCGTCACAGAAGAAGCCAAAGATTCGTGGGGAATCCATGGTCCCTGATGAGTCAAAGGAACCTGCTACCGAGGAGGAGAAAATCCTCATTACGCCTAATGGGATTGAGTAAGTGACTATACTAATTTTGAACATGGTAATTTCATTGTGGTCAGTACAATTTGACATGTACTAATGTTTAATTATTGTGCAGCAATTGGACATATCCTCACGGAGCCCGTGCGCCTAACACCATGATTGGAGCTTTGATTAGGAAGTTTTGGCCGGGCTTGTACAGTACGGTCCCCAACGGCGAGAGGAAGCTAGCCACCCATTGGGTAGACTATCAGGCCGCCCATCACCCGGGCTTCGGGAGATGTTCTGACGCCGTGATCACCAAGTTTTGGGTAAGTTGAACTTTTCGAATTTCGTTCATAGTTGATGTCCCCACCATGCTCTCACAATTTGTTTTTTGTGCATGATTAAAGAAATTCTATAGGGTACTCCCTGAGGAGCGTGCCAATGCGGACAGGACTTTGGAGGGGGCTTGCAAGAAGTTGACACGACATCAATTCTACAATATAAAGCATACCTCCATTAATCATTTCAGTTCTGAGAAGCTATCCAAGACGGCGCCGAAGCATGAGAATGTGATCAAAGCACCTGATATGACCATGGAGGATTACCTATCGGTAAGTAAATTGTCAATGAGATTACATGTTGCTGCTAAGTTGCAATTGCATTATCTGTTCTTCACATGAGTATTGTTTTTTCAGGTTATGCCAGAATGGGCCTATGGTAAGGCAGACGCGTGGGAGGCGTTGGCGTCGAGGTGGCTTGGGGAGGACGCCTCGTTCAAAGCCTTGAGCGAGCGGAACAAGGCAAACCGCGGGACGGGGGGGGGGGGGGGGGACACATTGTGCGGGAGCCCGCAACCATGATCGCTTCAAGGCAAAGCTGGTATCTATATATATACATGGAAGTGCGTTTCATTTATTTCCCCTCATGTACCTAATTTGATACGCATACCACTTCTTTGGCAATGCAGGAGGCCGATATGGGTCCTGTGTCGAACATGCAAGCATGGGAGTGGATGAAGATGAAGAAGATCGATCTATCCGAGCCTCAGCCCTCGCTTCCCAGTTACTACGGCAACGCCGAGGAGAACATAAATAGGTACGTCGAGACATTCAGAGGTTTTAATCCGGAGGTGGATGACCCTCTTGAGCATGACACCGACAAGAGAGTGTTGGTCCTGGCCGGGCACGGTTGGGAGCATGGCCGTTTGCCCTGTCTTAGTGCGGTAATCCCGCGTACTCCTGAGTTGGGCCTCGTGCGTGTCAAGGCTACACTCACCGCCGATGACCCCCCTGTCCTGCCTCCTCGACAGCCTTCCCGAGCTTGCCCCGATGTATGTTTTCCTCAATTTCATTCTCTTTTCGACATTCGTTCCTAGCTAAGTGGCTAAGTTGATGAGATTCGTTCTATTTTGAAATTGTAGCCTGAATTCGAGGCAGCCTTCGAGGCCGCTTACGCGAACTATGAGGAGGAGTATCACTTGTGGCTGCAGAAGAGAGCGGACTATGACGAGTGGCAAGAGTTGCGCGATGCTGTAAGTTTCAACCTTAATATTTGCAATATGACAAGTCCCATTTCCTCTAGTTTGAACCTTCTTTTTCTACAACTCCTGACATCTAAACTATCTTGTAGGCGCATGAGAAGTTTTTTGCCACTGGAGAGCGGGAGCCGCTGCCTCCGCGTCCACCTAGCGTGGGGATGCCACCCAAGTGCCCATCGAGGGAAGCGGTCGCTCGCACATACAAGCCAAGGACTCCGGTAAGTTATTGCCAAACCAGTTGTTACCGCCGTACTGTGCTTTCCAAGTTGCTAACTTGGACTCAAACATGTAGGGATCGGGATGCTCCAGGAATGCACCCTTTGGTCGTGCTTCTGGCTCGCCGAGTTCCGCTCGCGCTCTCGTGCAGCATGGCGGTGGTGATGCCTCGCCGTGTGGGTCGGGCGAGACCACACCGTCCCGTTCCTCGTCGGGTTCCATGTGTGATTCGACGGCGGCTGCCCCACGCGGTCGGTCGCCTAATCTCACGCGGTCAGAAATGGGTACCTCGAGCGATAAGGAGATGTAGGATGTATCCGGGTGTGTTTGGATGAGTTTGAACTATGTTTGTGCCATTTCGACTTTGTATGAGTGCAATTTTGGATTATATTTGTCATTTGAAGGTTGTATGATAGTTTGGATCATATATATATATATATATATATATATATATATATATATATATATATATATATATATGATGTTCTGTGATGTTTTGTATTTGTGCAATTTTAATTGTATTTAAAATGTGCTATAAACCAGCATGCAGGAAACCTAAATTATGGTCACCCATACGCCGACGGCATTGCCGTCGGCGTAGGATGCCTGGCAGATTTACAGGAAGCGGCCACGTCGACATTATGGTCACCCATACGCGCCAGCCAGAAGCACAGGGTGGGGCCGTCGACAGAAATGTCACGTATACGCCTAGACTGTCTGTCAGAAGCACAGGAATCGGCCACGTCGATAGAAATGTCACGTATACGCCGACAGCATTGCCGTCGGCATATAAAACGCTGACGGAAACGGACGGATGCCGTCTTATGGGGCCCACATAACGTACGCCGACGGGGATACGCCGACGGCCGCCGTCGGCGTATAGGTACACCGACGGCTTCGAGGCATACGCCGACGACTTCCGGCCGTCGGCATATCGTGCGTTTCCTGTAGTGTCGCAACGAAGTTTTCTGGGAACGAAGACGATCGATACGATACGAGGTCGATTCCGGGATCTCTCCAGGCACGCATGCAGCAGGTTCGTAATGTTCATGGCTCAAATGGCACTGTTCGATTGATCTTTTTCATCATCTTCTTAGTTGCACTAATGATTAGAGCAACTCCAGCCGTCCCCCGAGAGCCCCCCCAGGACCCCCTTTTTGACGCCGGCGGCCCATTTTTCCCCTAGTCGCCCCCCAGCCCCCCCCCCCCCCCCCCAAGGCCTCTTTTTTCGCCGGATTTGGCCCAATTTCTATCCGGCGTCCCAGGCCTTACCCAGCGCGCCGGGTTCGGCCTGGGGACACCGGCGAAAGGGAAAATGGCGCGGAACTGAGGGAAACCGCGCGAAGCTCCGGCGGGCCCGCCGTGTCAGCGGCACAACCGCTTCGTCGTCCTCATCGCCTCGCCTTCCGTGTTGCATTACTGCTCTGCCCGTCGGTCAGGCGAACCGCCGTCGTGTCAAATCGGCCATGCGGCGGAGTTAGGCGCGCCGCAGTTACTGCCCCGCCCTCTTCCCGCCGGTATTTATTTATTGCCCCTCCTCTCACAGCGAGCACACCCCCGCCGAGCACGAACACATCCTCGCCGAGCACGAACACCCAAACCCCTCGCACACACATCGGAACGGATCCAGCAAGCGGCGCGGCGGCCAACGGCTTCGGCCGGAACTGGCTCCAGGACCGGGAGGCGCGCCTGCTGCACGAGGCGGGCTACCCATGCCCGCCCGGCATGAGGCTCCCCGGAGCCTGGCGGCTCAGCCAGATGGGGTTCCCGGTCCCCCCCACCCCCACCGGCAATGAGCGGCTGGCGGAGATCTACGCCGCCCGCGAACGGCTGACGGAGGAGGAGCAGGCGGATCCCGTCTGGGATCCGGAGAACAACGTGACCTGGAACACCGGCGGGAGCACCTCCCGCCTGCTGACGCCGAAGGAGGAGCCCGGTACCGGCGGCGACGGCGCTGGGTGCAGTGCTCCTGCTCCTCCTCCGTCCGGTGGCGACTCCGACGACTCCGACGGCGGGGGCTACACGCGGTTCTACCGCCACTTCGGCATGTAGACGCCGCGCCGCCGTTTTTTAATTTTTTTTATGTTTTTTATAATCTTGTTCGAACAAATATCGTTAAGTTTGAACAAATATCTTCTATGTTTGAACAAATTTCGCGTAAATTCGTCGAACAAATTTTTCTGTAAATAATTCTATCGATCGGCTTGGGGCCGCGGCTGGGAATCAGCCCGCCCCCAGACCGTTTTTTTCCGCCGGCGCCCCTCAGCATGCCCAAAAAAACACCGACAATTCGGCCTGGAGGGGCCAACGGCTGGAGTTGCTCTTAGTTACAAGTACATGCTCTACCGCCGGGCTACGGAGTAGGAGGACAGCCGACATCGCAGGCCTGCCTGCCCGCTGCACAGCTAAGAACCGTGACCAGGCAGTACCGGTCAAAGTCTCAGTAAAGATGGTGCGTAGGAAGCAAAACTATTTTTCACCTTTTTTTTTTTTTTGAGGGAAAAATGCACATTATTTATTAGGAGATGTCCATACACAAAGCCTGCCTGATTAAAACTGGTACAGTATAGAAAACATCACAGGAAACAGCATCCTCACAGGCCCTAGCTAGAATGTGTGCAGCCACATTCAGCGATCTCTTGATATGGCAGAAAGACACCGATGAAAAGCCACCGAGTAGAAGCTTAATATCTGCCACCACAGCACCCACTTCAGATCTGTCAACTGAAGATGAGTTCATGCGTTGAACGAGAGAGAGGCAATCTGAAGCAAACACCACCGAGGTGAAACCTTTGTCGCGGACGAAAGACACAGCAGAAAGGAGCGCCCAGCTTTCAGCAAGTTCTGGCGACACGATACCCTTGAGTGGTTGTTTGCACGCCATCAAGAATTTGCCATTGTGGTCTCGGATCACAACACCAATTCCCAGCTTCTGCACATCTGAGAAGACAGCTGCGTCAACATTAACAAGGACTGAACCGTGCGGCGGCGGAGACCATCTGACTGATGGGAAATATGATGGTTCACGACTATGCCCGGAATCAGTCTTATAAAGATGTAGCAGCAACAAATCAACATAAGCATGGATCTTTAAGTAAACACGATGCGGGTGGATAATACCTTCATCATTTCTGGCTGCGTTTCTTGCCTCCCAAATATGCCACACAGCAACTGCCAAGGCAGTGCACTGTTGCGGTGATGCCCTATCGATGAAATCAAACAGCCATTGTTTCGGCGACCGGAAATTTTTGCGACATAGATGGAGGCCATACTGATTTTTAACCTCCCTCCACACCTCTGTAGCAAACTGGCAGAAAAGCAGACAATGCTCAACACTCTCCTCTCTACCGCAGTGGATGCAATAAGGATTAGCAGGGATGTTTCGATGGCGTAACTGAACACCGGATGGGAGGCAATCATGTGCAAACCTCCAGAGCACAATGTTCATCTTTTCCGGTGCCTTAATTGCCCATATAGCCTTCCAATGTCTCTCTTCAACCTCCCAATTTGACGGGAGGCCACGACCATCCATACTGCGCATTGAAAAAAACTTCGAAGACCGGGCCAGATTGTACGCTGATCGGACAGTGTACATGCCATAACGAGTGTGAGGCCAAGAAACGAAATCATCTCCCCCTCGGCGACTAATGTGAGTTTGTAAGATAAGTTCAGCAGTGTCATGTGCAAAGAAAGCTCTAACATTTTCTTCATTCCAAGAATGATTATCGGCCATCAGAGTGCACACTCTTGCACTTTCTGGAATTGGAGAGAGACTTCGCAGCAGCTGCGGAGGTCGCCCCGGAATCCAATTATCTGACATGATCTTAACCTTTTGGCCATTCGCAATTCCCCAGCGAACACCCGCCTTAACAAGCTCTCGCCCAAACAAAATACTTCTCCAAGTATAAGATGATGATCTGGGTTTTGGAGCATCCAAGAAATCACAATGTGGAAAATAACGTGCCTTAAGAACACGAGAACAAAGGGATTCAGGTTCAGTAAGGAGCCTCCAGCATTGCTTGCCAAGCATAGCCTGGTTGAAGAGAGAAAAATCACGAAAACCCAATCCTCCAAGCTTTTTCGGTAACGATAACCAATCCCATGAACGCCAGTGTAGTTTCCTCTTTCCGTCTTCCCTGCCCCACCAATAATCTGCAACAGCTTGTCTCATCCTTTCACAAATGGCAACAGGGATTCGAAAACAGCTCATAATATAGGTCGAGATAGCCTGAATAATAGATTTCAGCAAGACTTCTTTTCCTGCTCGAGAAGGAGGTCTATCAGACAATGTGTTGATGCGCCGCCATATTTTATCATTTAGAAATTTAAAAGTATTAGTTGGTGACCTGCCCACTTGAGTAGGCATTCCAAGATATTTATCAAGAAAGGATTCATTGGTAACTCC
Source organism: Puccinellia tenuiflora (assembly GCA_012064385.1). Classification (NCBI taxonomy): domain Eukaryota; kingdom Viridiplantae; phylum Streptophyta; class Magnoliopsida; order Poales; family Poaceae; genus Puccinellia; species Puccinellia tenuiflora. Next base: position 104,657 of record QRDG01001156.1, on the reverse strand, counting down.
CAGAACATTAATCACATTTTGCTTGATATCATTGGAGCAATGGGTCCCGAAAAAGATAGTTGACTTCTCCATATTAATTTTCTGTCCTGAACCATGGCAATATAAATTCAGAGCTTCCTTCAGGGATTCAACACTCTGCTGATCACTTCTAGCAAAGAAAATGCTATCGTCGGCAAAAAGGAGGTGTGAGATAGGAGGGCCTTGACGACCATTTCGAATACCTTGTAGCTTACCACACGACTCCTTGTGCAAAAGCACACTTGAATCGGCGTGGTGGCGGGCGAACATTCGCGAACGCCATCCACACGTCGCCATCCGGCCGATTGGGAAGGCGTTGTTGTTGTCGCCATCCGTCGGAAGCCTTGGCGTCGCAATCGCTCGGGAGCTATTCGATCGCGTTGACAACGAAAAAAGGCAAAAAAGCAGTTTGCATCTGTTTGCCTCCGATAACTGAACATCTTGGCTAGCGTATTCTGAATTTCTGATCAGCAGGTAATTTCTTGCTTACTGTGTGCATTGCAAGTGCCTCGTAGCAAGGGTCAGCTGAGTTTACCTGTGCAGGATCTTATGAGCTGGACTCCATGCCCACTACGCGCTCCGGCCCTCTCCTTTCTTCAGGCATACAGGTTCGTAATATTACAGAAAAACCCTCCATTCATCATCAATGGACAGCGTGACATCGACAGTTTGGGTGATCACCACGAGCGCCTGAACCGGAGTACCTAAATTCCAACACACGAAATTGTTTAATTGGCAACGAAGTATTCTGAGAAAGACGACCCATACGAGCTCGAGTTTCATCATCCCCACTCCGAGATCTCTCCTTCCACTCTAGGCCTGCAGCTGCAGGTTCGAAATATTCGACATTCAAATGGCATTGTTCGATTGATTCTTACATCTTTTTCATCATCTACTTAGTTTCACTAAGAGTATCTCCACTCGTTGTCCCCAAAGGCCCCCTATAGCTTTATGGGGCGTGCAGGACGAAAAACGACGTCCACTCGCGCGCCTCGTAGCCCATTTCCGTGCCTCCCCTCTCTCCTCTATCCTGTCGATCCCCTCTTCCTCTCCGCGTCGCCATCTCCGTCCTCTCTCTGATGTCCGTCGCCCCCTCCGGCTTCTCCCATACCCTGCCTCCACTCGCCTGCCTCCTTCATCTCTCCGCCACGGGACACTCAAGTTTCGAGAAACCACCGAGGCGTGGGTTAGGAACGTCCAGGACAGCGGTGGGTCGAACGGCGACGACGTCGGCTGGGATGCGGCAGGGGTCAGCGCGAGAGCCAGGAGCGCCAACACAAGGAGTAGGCGGCGGCCGGTCATGGCCGCGCGTGATGGGATGCGGCTGGCGGCAGTGGCGGAATGGGTGTGTGGGGAGAGGTTTCCCTCGATCTTTAGTACTTTCGAGCGCCCTTAAGTTGTTCGTGCAAATGTCACACTAACATGTACTAGTAAAAAAATACAATTATATTGAGTCGGCGAGTGGAGAGAGACGCCATCTCGTACGGACGGTCCCCATAGCGCTTGTTCCGACGTCAATCCGGACAAGATATAGGGATGACGAGTGGAGACGCTCTAAGCGACACCTGGCCCCAACGCCACTCATACTATCGTCTCTCCCTCGCCTCGTCGCATACGGCCGGGGTCCACCTTGTCTTGACCAATGCAAAAAAATAGAAACCTTTATCGTCCAACCGGCATGTTGGATCCCACTTGCACCAGCTGACGCACATATACTATGTGATACAGAACGGGTCGGTAGCCGTGGAAAAGCGACCCCGATCGACCCAAATCGACCCATACCCCGCTCGAGTAGTATATAATCGGCACCCGGCAAACACAGTCTTCTCAATTCTCATTCTCTTGTTCACGCACCGTCGCAAATGGCTTGCGGCGGTGGCGGAATGGCTGTTCGTGCAAATGTCACACTAACATGTACTAGTAAAAAAATACAATTCTATTGAGTCGGCGAGTGGAGAGAGACGCCATCTCGTACGGACGCCCCATAGCGCTCGTTCCAATGTCAATCCGGACGAGATATAGGGACGACGAGTGGAGATGCTCTAAGCCATGCCTCCTGTGCGCACCTGGCCCCAACGCAACTCATAATATCGTCTCTCCCTCGCCTCGTCGCATACGGCCGGGGTCCACCTTGTCTTGACCAATACAAAAATAGAGACCTTTATCGTCGTTGGAACATCCCACTTGCACCAGCTGACGCACATATACTATGTGATACAGAACGGGTCGGTAGCCGTGGAAAAGCGATCGACCCCGATCGACCCAAATCATCTGACGCGGGGTTTCCCTGGGCAATCTCTTATTAACAACCTCTTCCAACTTGTTTCACTATAAATATATTATTTTTAAGAAAGGTGTTTCACTATAAATAAGATATAATACAATAACAGTACTCGAGTAGTATATAATCGGCACCCGGCACGGCAAACACACTCTTCTCAATTCTCATTCTCTTGTTCACGCACCGTCGCCTCGGTCTCCCTTCGCTTCCCCTCCTCCGCCTCGACACTGCCTCGTCGCGCAAGATGCTCGCCCACAAGAAGGGCGGCGACATCGAGGCAGGGACCTCCCCTGCGGCGCCGACGCGGGGGCTCTACCCCGGGATGACGGAGAGCCCGGAGCTGCGCTCGGTGCTCATCCCGAAGATCTACGTCATCCTCTCGGTGCAGCTCTTCCTCGCCGCCCTCGTCGTGATCGTCATCGTCAAGGTCGGCGCCAGCCTAAGCTTCTTCTTCTCCTCCAAGTACGATGGGTTTCCGCTAAATGCATGCCTAAGTTAACACTACATCTTGCAGAGTCCGGCGGCTGGAGGCGGAGGTGAAGTTAAAGCTACTGCAAATACGATCATCACCTGCATCATCAACACCATCGGCCTCGCGCTTTGCGTGGACCAGTTGTAAGTTGGATTCCCCGAGCTAGCTAGTTCTGCGCATGCAACACTTCGCTGTTTGTTTAATTACGTGGGAGCAGTGGTTACGTTGATTGGTTTCAAATCATCAAATGGTTCGCGCGATGCGGTCGCGCCGCCGGCGCCGGCGCCGCGGGAATCGAGCAAGTTTGCACGGCGAGGGCACCCGGCCGGTGGGTGGCCCCGCGAGACCAGCCGCTCGGCGCGCGGGAGCGTGAGCAGGCTCTAGCGGGAGGCGAGAAAGTTTGCGCGGCGTAGGACACGCGGTGGCCTCGCGAGACCAGCCGTCGACGCGCGGGAGCGTGAGCATGACGAGATCCAGTGGTTCCACAGACCACAGTCACCTCACCCCTGTGGTGGAGATTTTTTTTTCCGAAATGAGGAGGGTAGCCTTGAGAAAGCACAATACGACCGACACAACATAAATTTATTATCGAGTTTACAACTTATGTAGCATCACAAAGCGTAGCAACATAAATAAGCCATCCAAATAGAAAACACAATACGTATTGAGATTTCAGTAAATGAACCGTGGACAACCCGGCCAGTAGGTGTGAGCTGCCATATGAATTTATCCACTTCATCAACTCGGATATATAACTCCCATTAAAGCATGCGGCGGAGAGCACTGATTGGTTGAGAGTAAAACATGCAATTTATAATCTTCATTGACGCTTACCTAGTACAGGTCTGAGTATTAAGGAAAATTTCTTAGCTACCCCATACTCCACCGTTCGTGCTCAAGACATCTCAAGTAATCTACTATAAAACTATTGTTAAAACATTAAATTTTAGAAAAAACTGAGATGCAGAAGAAGATAAAAAATACTTTGGATATTTAATAAGAAGTTAAAGTCAAATATACTTGAACACAGAACTTGTGTTTTCTCACTCCTACCAAGCATTTTTTTAAACAACATCATCACGATGAATTTTATAAGTTTTATGAAATAATATTTGTAGGAAACTACTCCCTCCCGCATCGTAACATAAGATGTTTTAACTATTTACATACAGACTACATATGAATGCAACTAGACGTAATTAGTGTATAGGTTCATTTATTTTGCTCTGTATGTAGTTCATATACAAATAACTAAAACATCTTATATTATGATACGGAGTGAGTATTACCGTTTTAGAGAAAATAAAAGATTAATATAGCCACTAAAATACAGTACTGTACTAATTTTCGGTCAATAAGAACATTGACACAGCATGTTCCATGCCTGCTCAATTCTTTAGCCATGGTGAAAGGCAGTGTCGCATCGTCTTGAGGCCTAAGTAGAGCTACTCAAGATAACAATTGTGGCCTGTTAAAGCCCAATTGACGCGAGTGACACATTTTTTAGCTAAAGTAGGGGAGGCAGAGTTTCGGGTCACGGGTGTATCTGCACACGCGCGTTGTGTAAAAAAAAATTTAAAACTTTTCAAAATGTCAAAAAATTCGGATATACACATCAGGAAATTTTGTGTTAGCACAAAAAGTTTCGCAGTGAAAAGACATTTTTTTATCTGTGTAAAAAAGACAAAAACATGTCCCTACATAGTTATTTTGTATTGCCCGAATTTGTCTTTTTTGTACAGCTCACAAAAAATGTTTTTTCACCACAAAATTTTTTGTGCTAGCACAAAATGTCTTGAAGTATATGCAAAAATTTTATTTTCAATTTTTTGACATTTGGAATTTTGTTTTTTGGGCAGTGGGTGCATCTGCACCCACTACCCGAAATGGATTTCCGCAAAGTAGGTCGCTATCTTCAAAACATCTGACTGTTGAATTCAGGATGAATCCTATTTGCCGCCTTTAGCAGCGCCAATCGCTCGCGCCACCTGAAGCAGATGGTTATTGGGCCGGCCCAGTCATCCCATTCGGGAATTCTTTTGTACAGTAGCTATTCCTTGTTTTTCTCAAAAAAAGAAAAGCTATCCCTTGTGTCGCTAGGGACGTAGCCACGGAGTGGTTTATTTGGTATTTGGCTCTCGTCTATTTAATGTGTTTCCTTCCTGATTTTATTTTGTATATTCCTTTCTTTAAAGAATTTACAGCTTTTTCCTTTTCTGTATTGTTTTGTTTTTCTTTTCTTCCTTTCTTAATTATTTTCTTATTTCTATATTCCCCCTGTTTTATTTTATGTCATGTGCTTTAATTTCATTTTATTTCCCTTTTTATGTTTCTTTGTCTTATTAAAAATTGTTCGTGAAATTTTAAAACCTACTCAAAGGTTTTAAAAGTTTACGAATTTAGAAGATAAAACCACATATTCAAAAACCAATCACGGGTTCAAACCAAATTGTTCATATATTCAGAAAATGTTTCTTTTATATATAAGTTTTTTCATGTAGTTGAAAACATGTTCGTGATGTTTAAAAAAATGTTCACGAGGTTTAAAAATCGTTGGTTCAACAAATATGTTCAAGAAGTAAAAAAATGTTAATGGGTTAAGAAAAAGTTCACGAGTTAAAAAAAGTTCACGAGGTTCAAAAAATTGTTCATTGGTTCTAAAATAGTCGTTCATGAAACAAAAAATGTTCACGGATTCAACAAGAAAATTCACGGATTTAGAAAAAAAATGTTCAAGAGGTTCTTCATTGGTTTCCAAAAAATGCATTCATGAATTTAAAAATTCAAGGGGTTCAAGAAAACGTTCATGGTTTTGAAAGAAAATCATTTCACTTGGAATTAAAAAATGTTCATATACTAAAAATGTGCACCAATTTAAAATGTTCAAAGGTTCATGAATACAAGAAAATGTTCGTGTGATTTACAAAAGTTGTCATGGATTCGAAAAATACGTTCATGGATTTATAAAATTTCATGAGTTTTGAAAAATATTCACTAGCAACAAATGTTCATGTTCATATTAAAAAAATATTTTATATATTTAATAGTAGTAATATTGATGAAAAAGATAATAAAAAATGGAGAATATAAATGCTCAACAAAATCTGAAAAATTAAATAGTAAGATAAAAGTAAAAAATAAATAGAAATGAAGGATAAAAATAAGTAAAAAAACACGTTAAAAGAAATAAGTAAAAAAACAGTTACAAGAAATCAGTGTAGCCTGGCATAGTCGCTCATAGCTAGAAACATCGAGCAGCGAACGTAGAGAGTGAATCTGATTGGGTCGAGCCCACGATGGTCTCCTTCAGGTGGCGTGGGAGTCGCGTGCCGCTAAACACGGTGAATAACACCTCCCTGAATTCAACCAACATGTTCGCCGCACTTCCTGTACGTAGCGGCGTACAGCCCGGGCACGTGCCCTAGGTTGAGGCCCTTGCTCTCAATTTTTTGCAACATTGCGCTTCCTCTCAATGCGCCCCCGAACGAGCGCGCCTACTGGGCCAGGTCTAGTTCCAGGATATTGAAACAACATTTGTCAAGTCAACGTCTATGTGGCAAGTCGGTGCCACGTCATACAAGATTGGTGGGCCAATCTTATAAGTTTTAGTGTCAATTTGCTTCATTCTAGACTAGATTCGAAAACCCTCTTAGGCTCGTGAGCTGCGATCTAGTGATCCTTTTTTACAAAATATTTAAAAACATTTTACAAGTTTTAGAAAAATCTGAAATCAATTATGAATGTAGTCAATAATGTATCCTACAAGAATGTAAAATTGCAAAACTAAATTCTTTGAATTCTCTCAACCCTCTTTGTGTGGTTTGATTTCTGGAGTAGCTAAAGTGGATTGGGTTGCACTAGGACATGTGTTAATATGGAAGTCGGTTATGATAATCTAACTTTTCCAACCAGTTTTTGTCTTCTTTTTGTTTTCCTAACTTTTTTAAGGGTGTGATTAGGGCTCACTGACGTCACTTGTTTGACCCCGTATAATTCCGATCAAGCGACTCGAGCCAGTAGCGTATGTTATTCCTGACCGTGGGCTGATTTGGCTTACTCCAGCCATTTCGTTTTTGCTTGTTGGGCCTTTCAGTTCACGCGATATTTTGTCTCCTTACTAGCTTCATATGGGCATATGGCTGTAGCCTGTTACCCTAAAAAAAAAAAAAAACCTGTAGCCTGTACGTACGGTCATGGTGCCATTTTTTTCCCTTAGTTCTTTTAGTAATATAAATGATATCGAACGACACTAGTTTATAAAAACTTAGTTGCACTATGTTTGCAATTGGAAAGAGTTAAGTTATAATCTTATTTGTAAATGGAAAATCTCAGTAACAACCACGTTTGTAATAAAAAACGTAACTGCAACCCCACTTGCAACTGTGGAAAACTCAGTTGCGATCCGAATTGCAACTCAAAAAAATCTCAGCTGCAACCCAGCTTGCAAGTGGAAAAAACCTCGTTGCTAACCGGCTTGCTTCTGGAAAAAGCTTAGTTGCGACTCCACTTACAACTGGAATAATGCCAGTTGCAATCCGACTTGCAACTAGGAAAAACTCAGTTGCAACCCGACTTGTAACTGGAAAAAAATCTCAGTGTCAACCCGATTTGCAACTAGAGAAAACCCAGTCGTGACCCAGCTTGCAACTGGAAAAAACTCAGTTGCGACCCTACTTGCAACTTGAAAAATCTCAGTTGTAATCCGACTTGCAACTAGGAATAACTCAGTTACGACCCCACTTTTTAAATGGAAAAAATCTCAGTCGCAACCTGAGAATCATAGTAGAACCAATTGTAACTGAAAAAAAAAACTTAGTTAGAACCAACTTGCAACTAAAAAAATCTTAGTTGCAAATCAGTTGCAACTCCTATTCTGTCACAAATTACTAGCCAACCGACCGATTCAAGAGCTCAATTGAGCTCTAACTTAAAATCCTGGTCGTCCCAGCTCTAATTGTAAATCATGATGAACCGATAGTTAGTAAAATGCATAAAACTATCAAAATTATACAAATAACCAAGTAATAATTTTATTAATAATACTCTTTTTATACGCGACAAGACTTCAGTACAACGACAATAAAAATAGGTATAACTTTAAAAAAGTAGAAATGTTGTCGGTTATGCACAAAATGAAAAAAAAAATGAAAAATTGTACTAAGATTTTTGAAACACAAGAGGGACAACTCTATTTAAGATATGGTAGATGTGAAACACAAGTAGCTTCGTGGCTTAGTGGTAGATCTTGTTCGTACTCACAATGAGAAGGTCGTGGGTTTGATTCTCAAAACAAGCTATTATCTCGAGGCCTTTCGCCTTTTATTTTGACAACAGTGGGTGCAACAAAACAACATAACAGATAAAAATATAAAATTGTACGAATCTCCATATAAGATATGACGGTTCAAGCAAATCCGTAGGAACTGTCTAGTGCTCAGTCGGCAGGCTGCAGCGATTGTTTCTTTTAGGTTAGGTCGATACGTTAAAATTTAGGAACATTAGAGTCTTCATTAAAATAGACTTCGTTTAGTAGTATCGTTGCGATTTTTTTTTACAATAAACTCTTACTTTTCCTAATGGAAACACTGCTTGAAAGAATTGGAACTCCTATTTTATAAGTTGCAATATAGAACTTATTTTTTTTTTCTAATTAGTTTCTCCTTTAAATTTTGAAAATTATTTATCTTCAAGGCTTAAATGTTGTACGAGCTCCTTTCCATGGCCCATGGGCCTTTGCTTTCTACCGTTTTAATTTGTGGCAACTCATTGAACAATCGATTCCCTGAAAAAACAAATTTGAACAACCGTTGGGCTAACTCTTTTCTTTGAGATTTTCACATGTCTCTTTCAAAAAAAAATTTGAAAAGAAAAGTGGTAAAAAATAATATAGGAGCGTGCTACATAGGGCACGTGCCCCAGATTAGTCTTCCGTGGGCACGGTTCAACATATGGCAACTTAGTTTTGCATGAATGCTGACTTGTAGATTCTCCTTAGGTTCCGATTTTTAAAATATTTTATCTCTTAAACCGTAAGTCAAAACACAGATCCGTTTCCACGGTTAGATTTGTCGCGTCGAGATCTTCGAAAGTAGATCCCATGTTGATATGTTTTGACAACCTTTTTTTCCCGGCCTTAGTTGCCAGATTATAGTCACTTGGTCACCAGGTATAGTCACGTTGGTCACCAAGTTAAAATCAAATGGTTACCAGGTTTTTTGAACTTTGTTACTCACAAATGTAGGCCTTTGCTGATATTAGCGTGATCTTTTACGTGTTTAGAGCGGATCAAATACTTATTTTCTGGACATGTTCATCATTGCTATGAGATAAAACATGTAAAATTATCTTGGTGATTGTGTGTTATTTGGATGGCAACTTGTCACCTAGTAAGCTGGCAACTACAGTACAATAACCTGGCAACTGACGATGAAAAAAAAAGTTCGTCAAAACATATTAAGATGGGATCTTGTTTTAAAGTACTCGTCGAGACGAACCCAACGGTGAAAGCGGATTGTCAAGTCGATCAACGGTTAAAGAGATAAGTAATTTTGAAATTTCGCATTTGGAAAAGATTCCCTGCATGCGTGAGGTCGTTGGTTTCTCCACCCTTATATAGGGCCCGATACTGTACTACTAGCGCCGTATGAGACTTTTTTCTAGGGCCCGTCCCTCAAGTAGATAATCGAATAATATAATATGCACATGCAATTTTAGTTATATGAGATAAATTGTGTCACTGTCGTAGAGGAACCATGAAAATATTATTAAGTTGCAAGTCATTGCATTTTTAAAAATTACAACCTCACTTACAATTACAACTGAAAAGTCTCAGTTGCAACCTCACTCGGAACTGAAAAATCTCAATTGCAATCCTGTCTGTAACTGAAAAAAATCTCATTACAACCCACTTACAAATGAATCTCAGTTGCAACCTGGCTTGCAACTAGGAAAATCTCAGTTCAAACCCCACTTGCAATTAGAAAAATCTTAGTTGCAACCTAACTTGCAATTAGGAAAAACTCAGTTGCGACCCATTTACAACTAGAAAAATCTCAGTTACAACACAACTGGAAAAAAAAATCTTCAGTTGCAACCCGACTTGCAACTGATAAATACTCAGTTGCGACCCCACTTTTAATTGAAAAAAATCTCGAACCCGACTTGCAACTAGGACAAAAAACTCAGTCACAACCCCACTTATAACTGAAAAAAATCTCGGTTGCAATCTGGCTGGCAACTACAAAAAATCAGTTGCGACCGCACTGCAACTAGACAAAAAGCTCAGTTGCAACCCGACTTGCAACTCCGAAAAACTCTGTTACGATCTCACTTACAACTAAAAAATATCATAATATTTAATTATATAAATAAGGAAGTACTATTTGTTATTGAGAATACTCCTTTTATGCATAATATTAAAAAGGATTTTAGTATGAAAATAAAGCGCTTATAACTTTAAATAAGTCAAAAGAAGGTAAAGGTAAAACAAAGTCAATAACCTGAAGATAAAACTTCATAGTACTCTATGTAGCAACACATATGATTAGCTGGTTAGCACAAAATAAATAAATAACACAAACTTATAAGAAATCAAAGTGCGACAGTTTAGGATATAAAGATTATGTATAATACGAAACAAACAACCTGCTCAATGGTGGTGGTTACATGTTTTCCATCTAGAACCTTGAATGTTTTGGGTTCGAACCCCATTATTTGCAAATTATCTCTCTAATTTTGCTGGGCCGGTTCAAAACAGCATTAAAAAAACAAAACTGCACGAATCTAATTCACCAACCATTGACTAAGCAAATGAGCAATGAGCGTTGTTATTTTATGGTGATCCAAATCCGGTTATATAAGAGAGAAGGCTAACGACGGAGTGAAGCGAGGCCTGTCGCCGGTAGGCTTAGGCCGAGGCAGGAGGTCTGCCGGGGGTGTGGGGGCGCTACCCTCGCGGTACGGTACGAGTTGTTACCGAATTGGATTAGGTTTCACATGTTACCGACCTATTAGGTCAGGACCACTATAAATACCTATTGTAACCCGCCGTACGGGATAAGCCACACATTATAAATCTCGACGCGTTTGTAACCTCACCCGAAAAAGTGAAGTATTGCTGGCTAGCGCCCGTGGTTTTTTCTCTTCCTTGTTTGAAGGGTTTTTCACGTTAAAAATCTCGTGTCCCCGTTGGTTTGATCTTGTTTAATTTTGTCATTGTTTTGCTATTGCTTTTAACAAGCATAATTCTCGGTAAATGTTGTGATTTGTTTGGAAATAGGCTGAGTTTACCACGCCTCGTCGCTATGCCCAATACTAGTTTTGTTTCTTTTATATTTATAAGTTGATGAATCAGACCCAGTTCTTTTCTCAGCTTAAAAAAATAAGCTGCCCCCTCTACAGCTTATTCTATAAGCCACCTGGTTTATTACTTGGAACTAAATAAACTAGAAGTTCCAAGTAATAAGCCGAGTGGCTTATAGAAGAAGTTGGGAGGGGGCAGCTTATTTTTTTTTTTTAAGCTGCCAAAAGAACTAGACCAGTGTTGCACATGTCGGGCTTATGGTCGCTCTTGCATACAGTTACACGGACTGGACATGTGTCAACGGCGACCTACTCTTCAACAATTTCTCGCTGCTGGACAAACTGGTTAGCTGCTGCAAGCTATACATCATTGGGTATGATGCGGTTCATACCGACGGATCTGAGATGTTTGGGTTCCTGTGTTTGCTGGGGTGCTTCCTTCACTGGTTTGCTATTCTGTATCATCTCGTCAGGAATTACAGAACTTGGATCAGGACCAGGGTAAGATTCATTGAATCCATCTATGTACATTGTACTGGCTAAAATGATGCATACCATTTGGCTGTATGTAAGGGGATTCGCTCAATACGATACATCCCTTATATCTGAACATAACTTTCCTACCAAGTACATTAGTACTTACCTTTGCATCGTTTCATTTACAGGTTTTGGGAATGATAAGCTTAATGGCGGGTGGAGTTTCTTTGCTTTGCCGTGGGATGGTAATCCATAATGTTTGGAACACTGATGTGGTTCCGGCGATCATCATCTTTATCGTCTTGATCGACGGCGGTCTGCTCGTACGTGCCCAGGTATAGGATCTCATCATATGTGCTTCTTATACGAGAATTGCCGATAGCAATTAATTTTTAGTTTGACACTTCGAACTCGTGGCATAGATAAAGAAGACAGGAGGCAATGAGCAGTCGCTCCGTGATCTTCTAATTAAACTACTCGAGACCACCATCAGCATCATCCGATTGGTCGATCTGAAAGGACAAACACATAAGCCCTGGGATGCAGAGGAGATTCTTCATCTGGTAAGAAGATCAACACATGCTTCACGCGCACATGCTCGCACCTTGCCACCCATTCTGAGTTATGCTTATATTTGTGCTCGCAGGTGGGGAGTAGCCTGTCCGTGCTAATTGGAATCTGCCTGATCGGCTTCATGGTGTACAATGTGCACATCTTAGTCATGTCTAAGCTGATCGAATGGCGTGGGAAGATCGCTCGAGTATTCGCTGTTGATGAAGACGACAATGTGGAGGAGCAGGCGGCGGAAGATGGTGTCGTCGATGTTGAGCGGGCGGTGCTGGGTTAGGTGCGTGGATCACTCGAGTGGTATACACTGAATTTGGGCACTGTTTTTGGTAAATGTTTTGCTAGTACATAATGTGCACGATGAGTTGGAGACCTACACTGTATTATTGATTGATGGTTTGTGTACAGTGATGTACAGTTAAATAATGTAGTATACATGAACACACATGAACAATTTTGGCAATTTTTTACATTTGAGAAGGAGTTGACACTTTTTTTTGAAATGGGAACATTGCCCCGGCCTCTGCATCATGATGCACACAACCTAAGTAGTTGACACGTATATGCCTCTTCGTGAGATGTGTGCCCTCTCTTCCGGTTTACACATTACGGGGAAGACAAATCAACACATGCATAAAGAGGGATACTTACACAATGTTTTGATAAATTATGAAAGTCAGGACTTAAACCCAAGACCTCACTAGCCAATTCAACCAAAAATCCGTTAGTACAATTCACATATACTCCCTCCGTTCCACAATATAAGATGTTTATGGTGTTTCACATGTGTCTAGATTCGGACAAAAAAAGTGGATATATAACCTAAAACATGTATAGATACATGTGAATGTGAAAAATGACTAAGACATCTTATATTATGGAACAGAGGGAGTACACATTAGCAATGTCGACTATGATAGAGTTGCTTAGGTCACATTGTAATCCAACAACAGGTAAAAAACTACGAACCAAAAACGACATCACTGATGCAACATCAATAACAAAAGCAACTACCACTACTAGGAAAAATCTTATCAGAGGCGCATGTTTTTGGGATTCTGTTGCGCATATTGGATGCGCCACAGAATTCACGTCACTAAATTGTATTTCTGTGACGCATCGACACGATATGCGCCACCGAATTCTCAAACAATTTTTAAAAAGTCCAAAAATTCAAAAAAAATCAGAAAAAATATATAAAATGAAATAATTAGAAAAATCCAAATATTTGAATTTTGTGAACATCTAATAACAATGCAAACATATCTCGAATGATGTTGAAATGACGACTTCCCACTATGTCACCCATCCTCAAATTGTTCCAACATGTGTCTAGATTCGGATTAAAAGAAGTGGATATATACACTAAAACATGTATAGATATATGTGAATGTGAAAAATGACTAAGACATCTTATATTATGGAACAGAGGGAGTACACATTAGCAATGTCGACTATGATAGAGTTGCTTAGGTCACATTGTAATCCAACAACAGGTAAAAAACTACGAACCAAAAACGACATCACTGATGCAACATCAATAACAAAAGCAACTACGTATTGATATCTTGCATATTGTGTACGTGTTGAGTACACCCCGAGCTTTACTGTCTACCTCAGCGACTAATGGTGCTGTTGTGCTAGTGTCGAATATTGTGTACGTGTTGGGTCACCTTTGGACTTGGAGTTGTATTAAGTGTGGGTAGGGTACAAATAGTGTTGAAGTCGAGCTTTTATAGCTTGGACCTCCTATATAATAAGGGGGCACCATACGATGTATCTCATGGCGACTTGATATCTACATGCATGCAGAGAGAGTCTTCGGCTTGTGTCAGCGTCTAGGGTGGTCAGTTGTGGTATCAGAGGGGAGGAGCGTCCGTAATCATGCCTCGAATAGTAGGCAAAATGGTCGATCCACTCTCGGTGTCGTCATCATGATGTGATTGCTTGTTTCGTGGTAAATCGATCGTGCGCTTACAACAGTAACAAGTGATATCAGAGAAAGTTTAAAGGGACGAACGGAAGTTGATATAGAGGATGTTCGATGTTGTGATCGGGAGTGGTCCGCGAAGAATTCGCAAATCAAGGCGACACGCGGTGAAAACCTGATCAGGAAATTGGAAAAGCAATTTCAACGTCCAGTTAATCTCAGCGTCCACTTTTGATGAGGACGCTTAAGTGCCCTGACAGGTTTTTAATCTCAACGTTCAGTTCCCGCAAAACCTTGATGTGGTGAACAATGTCCAATGTGGGAGTTGAATATCGGAAAGATAAACACAAAATATAAAGAATGATATTACTAAGCTTATTTTCTGCTAGTGAAAGTCAAACTGAAGTTTCATTGATCTATAATTGTTATGTATTATTATTACTACAAAAAGGAAAACATGAAAATAAAGCGTAGAAAGAAAATATACAGAAAAAAATCCCTGCCATCCCTCGCGTGCCTGTCGATTCAGTGCGTGTGTCCTGCTTGTTTGCGTGCCTTTCTGTGGAAGCTGCCGAGTGTTGGCTCCGTTTTGGTCTTTGGTCGATCCTGTCCGTTCGATCTTGAATAGAAGGTGGATACGAAGGGATATGACGTGGTTTGAGTAAACGGAAACGAGTCAGTTATAAAAGTAGGCATCCGCGAAGCAAACCCGTGTACAGCAAACCACCCGTCGGCTTCCTCCCACGCGCGCGCGTCGTCTCGGAGATCTCGCCCGCCCGCCCGCCCGGCATGGACGCCGTCGACTCCGTGGTGGACCCCCTCCGCGAGTTCGCCAAGGACAGCGTCCGCCTCGTCAAGCGCTGCCACAAGCCCGACCGCAAGGGTAAGACCCCAATCCGCCTCCGGCTTCTCGTTTTGGATCCGGTTTGTGTTTTTAATCCGCCAGATCTGACGCTCTTTTGGCATGCAGAGTTCACCAAGGTGGCGGCGCGGACGGCGATCGGGTTCGTCGTCATGGGCTTCGTCGGCTTCTTCGTCAAGCTCATCTTCATCCCCATCAACAACATCATCGTCGGCTCCGGCTAGGTATATATGCTCGCGTCTCCGTTTTCCTATTGCTTGTGCGGTGCTACGTTAGACTTGGATCCGATTGTTTCAATCCGTGATCCGTCGGATCTGCGGAGTGCGTGCCTACCTCGCTGGATTTTGCGGTTTCAAGCGTGTGGATGCGGAATTGGGTGCTGTTGTGTGGTGGTTGGGAATTTGAACGTGTTGGGTTTTAGTACATCCCTGTGATCTGAGCATGAGTAGTTGGTGAGATTTTAGGAGATGTTACCTTGCAAATGAACCCGCCAATTGCCCATTTGGTTAGGAGAAAATTCTATGGATGGTCTAAGGCTAATTTAGCCGTGGAGCTCTGGGGGTTGACTGTAGGCCTCAAGTTAGTGCCACCATGTAATTCATCGGATAAGTGCAGCCAGAGAAACTGGAATTCATATTGAATTGTTTGTGAGAAGTTTCAACTAATATGTGTTATCACTTATCAGTGTGTACATTCTGTTACGAAGTGTAAGTTAGTGCCACCATGTAATTCATCAGAGAAGTGCAGCCATAGAAACTGAAATTCATAATCGTGCCATCCCTTATCAGTGTCTACCTTTTGTTACAAAGTCCCAATACCTGTGGTCTGAATATTGGACTCAACAACTAGAAATAGTAGCTGATTTGAGAATTTGGATGTGCTCGGCTGCTGGCTGTTTCTCCCTTCAAAATTCAGAGTTCTCAACTCAATCATATCCTGGTACTTCAGTTAAAAAGAGAACCGTACTGTGAAATTGTGAATTCAGACGATGAAACTTAGTTTGTAACAACCTGATCAAACCTGGATATCCTTCCTATACTTTTTGGTTATGCAGACTGTACTGGCCTGATGTACGCATCCTTTATTTTCTTTTTATGTCCTGTCTCCTTTGCTGTGCTGCATATTTACTTTTCTGTTTGGCATCATGATTTTGTTCAGAAAAAGGTCATCATACCATGAACTCTAAATTGAAGCATTGTAACTAACTGAAGCCTTCTGAATGTGTGGCATGATAAGCAGCATGCTCATGGACTGTTCTGTTGCATTGCAGGTTGGGGACTAGAGGATGGCTTGGATGGGGACAGTGAAGTATTAGCAATTGAGCCTGCGGAGTGGTGAAGTTTGCACCCGAAGTTTGTTGACATATGTCAAAAAGTTGTTGTTAAAGATAGTTAACTTCTTTGTTCTGTTTGTGAGAAAATTGTCGCCAGCTTAATCGCCGTGATGAGTAGACCATGAAATAGCGAGTTATAAAGTTCATGTTTTATTGTTGAGGCGTTGGGGTGAAAACATCAATTGCATCCTGATAATTCTGACTTGCCTAAAAAAAAAAGTAGAATGCCAACGTAATGCACTTAAACTGAGCATCATACTAAATCAATAAGCACTGTGTAGCAGTTGAAACTATCCAATATTATAGAAGCTCATGATGTTCAAAATAATTATAAGGACTTGCAGTCACAGATTGATTTTAGATCACTTACCATGACTGTAGTGGCACCACACTTTCACCTCGTCATTTCTTCCGAGACAAAGTCACATCAACATCATTCAACACAGTAACACAGAGAAGAGATACATCCAAAAAGTACATTATGATGGACACTACTAGTGTGCGAAAAACCAATATGAAATAATGATGTACATAATGACGGATTGCAGCTGCCCCTGAACCTTTTCCCCTCCCCGTCACTGTGCTGAGGAGAAAGGCGATTTTTGGGCGAACTCCGTCGATCCGCCGCGCTCGCCGCTGAGCCGCGGGATTCTCCTCCTCCGTCGGCCGCTCCAGCGGCGGGAGGGTGGGGATCCCCGGTTCCGGCTTGTATATACGGTAGGGTAGGGTGGAGATCCCGCCGGCGGCGCCTTGGAGGAGGTGGAGCTGGTGGCGGGTGGTTTGGTGTCGGGACGGCCTTCTCCGGCGGTGGAGCTCCTGGGGGCTCGTCGTCATCGCGCTCGACTTGCGGGGGCTCGAGGCCCGGTGTGGTGCTCGAGTCCTTCGGCCTCCCGTCGGATCCGTACTGGCGGCGGATCTGGCGGCTGGAACTCAGGGCTGGGCAAGCTCGGTGGATCCTGTCTGCATCGACGTCGAAGACGGCTACGGCAAAGTGGAGAAGATGGAGCGGGAGGGCACTCGCCGTGCTCGTTCATCGGTTCAAGTTCCGCCGCTGCGCAGCGGACGGGCTCTGCGGCGGTCTTCAACAAGAGAGGTGCTCTCGGGGCGCGGTGAGAAGGGGGACGGCGGCCTTCGTCGTCGACGCCGGAGGTGATGCTGCGGTTTGCTCTGGTTCTGCTTCCCCTACGTATGATGTGGTGTATTTCGTTTATGTGCTATGTACTCTGTATGTGGTATGATGTGGTGTATTTCGTTTCTGTGCTATGTACTCTGTATGTGGTATTATGTTGAATATACGTGGGCTTTCAAAAAAAATGACGGATTGCGAAGGGAGAGGCGGTCAGCGCACTTGGACGGGAAGCAGGAGGAGGTCGGGATCTTGACTGGGAGCCGGTGAAGAGAGCCCCACCGTCGGTGTTGGTGGACAGTGGGAGCGTGGTGCGGTTGGATCCCATCGGCGACCTAGCTAGGAAGAGATGAGGAGAGAGCGGCGATGGCTAACGGGGAAAAATCACAATGTCCCCATGTAAACTTTCATGACAAGTTTACGGATCCGCTGAAAGTGCATGGTTGATCCCATGCATGGTTTTGGTAATTAATGACAATCTATATGGACTAATATTTGCATTGAGCTATATTTGTAGGTGTCCATTAGCTTGCTTGTCTCCATTTGTTGGAGTCAAGGTCTTGCTTGTTCTCCATGTGTTGGAGTCAAGGTTAAGGGAAGAAGATCATTTGTTGATCAAGGCCAAGGTGTTCGTCATCAAGATAAAGGCCAAGTGAAGATATGCCGAAGAGGTGCTCTCCCATCTTGGTGTATGGGGGAGCCACGTGAATTAATCTTGAGTAGTTCAAAAATTAATTGCTCTTCTGCATCCCTCACTTATTGCCTTATGGCTAAATCTTCTTCTAGCAATGATAATAATAATGATGAGGATAATAATGATGAAGAAGATGATATTGAAAAAATTAATGCTAGGCTTCAAAATAAAGGTCTAATGATTCTCAAAGTCCTTCCTAGTAATAAAAGTGCCCAAGCTAACCTGTTTGAAATCATGAGCACTCTTATTGAGCGTGGGGAAGCTATTGAGACCTTGGAAGCAAGCCTTGAAGAAAAGGGTAAGATCGAAAGAGATGATGCTATGGAGAAAGCATCGTTAGAAGATGCTCTTGAGGAAGAGCAAGAGACTCGTGCTTCTCTTGAGGAGAAACTAAATTCTATCGAGGAGTCTCATAATGAAATAATTGCTAAAATCATTAAAGAACGTGACCATGCCATTGCTAAATATGAGGTCACGAAAAATGAAAATGCTAGATTAAATAATGAGCTTGATAAGATTTCTTCTTCTATTCCTAAAGTTAATGATGCTTGTGCTACTAACTCCACTTCTTGTGAAGCATCTACTTTGAAGGAGAATGTTGAGCTAAGGGCTCAATTTGAGTTGCTAACTAGCAAGTATAGGGAGTTGTAAGAAAATCATAAAAAGCTATCTAGCTCCAATGATGATCTTCTAGCATCCTATGCTTGTCTCAAGTTAGCTCATGAGGCCATCACTACAAAGGTAACATCAAGTGAGCCTCATGAGGATATTAGCACAACTTTAATTAATAATGCTATATTGCCATGTGCTAGTCCTAGTAGTTCATCGACTAAGAATGTTGGTACATCATGTGATGAATTACTTGCTTTGCCTTGTTGCTCTAACAATGAAGCTTCTACTTCCTCTAGTGTTTTTGTTGCCACTAACCATGTAGAGGAATTAAAAGACCTCAAGGCCCAAGTGGCTTCTTTGAAGAAGGGCTTGGAAAAGCGTCATGAAGGGAAGCGTGCACTTGACAACATGTTGAGTGTGCAACAATCCCCTAATGATAAGAGTGGACTTGGATTCAACTCCAACAAAAAGAACAAGTCCAAGGTTGACAACAAGAAGAAGGGCCAAGTTCAAGTCAAGAATCCGGCCAAGATCACTTGCTTCAAGTGCAAGGTTGAAGGGCACCATGTTCGGGATTGCCCAATGAAGAAGAAGCCTCTTAGTGAGAAGCAACTAGGGAAGCGGCCTCTTGTTCAAACTCGTGCTCAACCACGTGTTGAACAAAGGCCACCTCCTAAGAAGACTCAAGCCAATGCTCCTCAAGTTAAGGAGCCTAGGAAGAAGAAAGAGAAGAGTCGGTGTTGCTACCTTTGCCGTGGCAAAGGTCATTTTGCTTCTTCATGCACTAACGGTACCGTATCCAACCTCATTATAGTTGATGATGCTTATTCTCTTGGGAAGGATAGAGTTTGGAATGTGTTTGCCAAATATGTGGGAGCTCAAAGTGGTGTCAAGAAAAGCACCATTTGGGTTCCCAAGCCTATTGTGACTAACCTCTTAGGACCCAACTTGGTTGGGGACCAACAAGCTTCAACTTGATCAATAGGTGATTGTGAAGGACATTGGTGACTTGGCTATTTTTGAAGAATTAAGGGATCTTCATGGTTTTATCTCATCAAGCCAAGTAAATTGGATCATCACATATCTATCTCATAACCAATGCTTCCTCCTTGCGGTAACTTGTATTTAACTCATATATTCATTGAAAGTTGCTTGCTCCCTTGCATGTGTTAGTCTTGTTCCTAATATGTGCTTGTATGTGATATGCTTCCTTCTTACTAGTCTTGTTACTCAAGGTTGTGTATGTTAGTTGTGTATCATGTATGTGTAATTTGTGTGTTGAGCTTTTTGAATCTTGTGTGGATTTCATTTGGCTCTTTGAGATATTAATGGACCATCCCATTTTGGGGGAGTGATGTGCTTTGTGCACATCACAAACCTAAAAATGTGTATACATGAAGCACACCACCTAGTATTGATATTTCAATATTATGTAGCTACTATGTGGTATGTCATATTCATGAGAAATTCAAATTCTATAGTGTCCATTAATTTCTCTAGTTGGTTTTATTTGCCTCTTGTTTAAAAATAAAATGAGTTATCACATTATGAGGGAGTAATAAGCTATGTGCATATTACGACCCCATAAAAATGTGAACATTTGAGGTTTGCCACTTAGAGTTGATATTGTACATTATCCATTTCCTATGTGTCGTGTTTACTCAAACAAGTTCCATTTTTCCTTTATGGTTACCCTTTGGTTCTTGTTTGTGTGAGTTTGCTTGGTGTAGTTTTTCTCTAATATGCATTCCCATATATTATGTGAGAAATCATTTGTTTCCTTTTATTCTAACCATGGTTTTGCCGGTTGGTTCGAATAATTGAAACTATCAACAAACCTCTTTAAAAATGGTGTTTTCATTCCTATCTTTTGCCATTTGCTAGTTTGTGGTGAAGTTGGTCTTGTACATCATTCCTCTATACCACCGAGAACTATCTCTATATACTCCTTGTCCATGACAAGTGATACTAGTAATTGTGGTGGATTTTGTAGACCATCTTCACATTGGCTCTTGCATTAATTTGCTTTATCTATTTCCTTCCTTGCCTTTTGAATGGATCCTATCTTTCAATCGGTAGTGCTTAGTGTTTTAGATAAAATATGGAGAGTAATGATCCCTTGTGCATGCATTTTGCATTCAAATACAAATATCTAAGATAATGCATTAATCTTGGGGGAGCATTCCTTTTTTATTTAGAACACTATTCTTTCTATCAATTATTGATCCTTTCAATTGGCATTTGATTCTTTATCTTAAGTTTGGTACCTTCAATTGGTATTAATTGGAATTTAATATCTCCTCCATAGATATTTGTTCCAATTAATATTTATTGTGGGAGTCTAGATACCTTTTGTCTTATTTTACTTTACTTGATTTCGGTCAAGTATCATCCTCTTCTTGGTATCTTTTCTCCTAGTTGCTATTTTTGTTTTAATTGGTATCTTATTTTCACTTGGTGTCTTATCGATCATTTGTTGTGTTGATTCGATTCCTTTTGATATCACACTTCATGTGTTGATGTGTTTCGGAATCAATCATTTGTTGATTTGATTTTTCCTCAATCATGTGTTGATTTGGATTTTGATATAATTTGGACAACCTTTTTGTGTCACACCTTGGTGTGCTCTCTTCTTGGTTTACTTTGTGTTTTTGTCCAAATTGTATCTCTTTTGGTTCTAGAAAGCCTTTGCATGCTTGGTTACTAATTTATTTTACTTTAGCATGCTTATCTTTCTTGATCCAATATATAGGGGATACTCCACCGAATCCTAAATCGGCTAAGATGTGCATGAAATTCAATTTCATATCTATATGCACATATTTATGTGGAGTGTTTCCTATATATTGTAGTTTATCTAACTACTATGGGACCCAATGAGTTTGGGAACCATTTTGTACTCTAATTGTGTTTTAGGTACAATGGAGATGCATTGGATGCTTGCCTCATTCATAAGGAAGGTGTTATCACCGTGTGATTGTCGGAGTCAAGCTTTGATGCCAAACCAAATCTCATCATCTTCATCACCAATGTCTTCTCGGTAACAAGTATCTATCTCATGCATACCTTTTAGTATCCAACCTTGTGTAGGTTGCCTCTTGGCATGAATTCTCTTATATGCAATTGTTGTGGTTTTGGCCTTTTCTTTCACTTAATATATCTTTGTGATATGTGTGTTGAATTTGCAAAAACCTATTCTTCAATTGATATTATTTCCTTGTGATACTTGTTGCCTAACTCAAAGCATCTCCACTATCTCTTGTTCCCTTAGTGATATGTGTGATGCATTTGATATATTTGGAGTTCATTCATATACAATGAGATAAATTTGAGCTATGTGCTATGCTTTTATGCAACAATCTCGTTTGTATATTTATGACTTCCTTTTGGATACCTTGTTCTCCTTTTCCCGAACCATTTCGTATGTATGTGTTTCTTTGCGGATGTATATCTTCAATGGTTTGTCTAATTAGAAACCTATACATATGAGAGAGGTCACCTTTTAGTTGGTATCCTATTTCTTTTTGAGCCACCTTGTGTTTTATCTATAATTCTTTGGTGGCTCCAAATTTGTCTCATGAGTGCTTGTCTCTTTGTTTATTGGTATTTTTACACACTCATGTATTTGTTGAAGATCTTTCACTTCATGCCTACCATGGTGAGCATGTTGATTTTTTATTGGCTAGATGTTCTCACTAGCTTTTGGCATTTTCAATTGGTTTTAGTTTCCAATTGGTATCCCTAAGCTTGTGAACATATTTCTTTAAAAGACCTTTTATCTCGGTTGGGCCTATCTTATGATGAATTTTTGAAAATTGATATCTTCTTATGGCTCAACCACATCTTTGGTGCAAGTGCTATGATTTGCTATTGCATTATGCACTCTTGCACTTGTTGAGTGTTCTAGATAATCTTGGGGTAGTGAGGATACCATATTTATGCACTCCTCATTTGTGCATGATCATTGGGGAGCTTCTCCATTTTTATTTGGAACTCTTGCTTTGGATCTTTTCGATTGCTTTGCTCTTTTGTGGAGATGTTTAAAATGATTTCATCTTTTTGCAATCTTTGGATCCTAAATATAGTTTGATTTCCTCTAATTATTCATCAATGAATAAGTGCATTTGATTTCACTCATATCTTGAGAAATGAACACCTTTATGGAGGAACTCTTATTATATTGGCTCTCTAAATTTTTCTTCCCATTTCGGCAATCGATGCCAATGGGGGAGAAGTTTAGAGGGTTTAAGGGAATTTGGGTTTTATGCTTTTGTTGCATTTGCCTTTAATGCGCTTTGCATCTTTGCTCGTGTGTCTTGCAAAGATGCTTTATTCATTATATAAACCCTCTTAAAAAGGGATTGTCATCAATTACCAAAATGGGGGAGATTGAAAGTGCATGGTTGATCCCATGCATGGTTTTGGTAATTAATGACAATCTATATGGACTAATATTTGCATTGAGCTATATTTGTAGGTGTCCATTAGCTTGCTTGTCTCCATTTGTTGGAGTCAAGGTCTTGCTTGTTCTCCATGTGTTGGAGTCAAGGTTAAGGGAAGAAGATCATTTATTGATCAAGGCCAAGGTGTTCGTCATCAAGATAAAGGCCAAGTGAAGATATGCCGAAGAGGTGCTCTCCCATCTTGGTGTATGGGGGAGCCACGTGAATTAATCTTCACCAAGCGAAGCGCAATCAAGAAAGGTGGTTCGTCTTGAGGAGATGAAGATCGTCTTCATCAACCTCAAGTGGTTTAATGCGCAAGGCAAAGGTATGATCTTGATAGGGTTTTATTTTACCGGTCTCATGATGTTTAGTGAGAGACCGGGTTATAGGATAGATAGCCGTACTATCAAGAGGGGCTCTCGACCGAGTATCGTGATCGTATTGTTCGTGGAGAGCTCAAACCTTTGCATCCATGCAATCATCTTTATTGGTTCTTATTTGGCTTTTATCCATGTGAGAATTTAGAGCTTGTGTTCATCTCCATACCAAGCTCTAGTTCATCAAAAACGGATCTCATGAATATCTTCTTGTGTTTTTGATATCGGAGGTTTTACCGGTTTGTCTCTTCTACGAGAGGTCAAACTCTCTCCTTATGATTTCCTCCTCACATGATAGACTATGATGTGTATATGCATGATCTTGTAGGGCTTGTGATTATCTTCGAAACAAGCCCAAGATCATTGAAAACGGAGTCTTGATGAAAAGCTTGTGCGTTTTCGGTATTGGAGATTTTGCCGGTTCATCCACTTGGAAAGGTCTCACCATTCCATCCCTCCGTACAATCTCCTTTGCTTGTTTTCATATTTTCAGTTTTTGTAGGGTAAGCTCTTGTCGTCCTCTTTCCAACAAAATTGGATTCACTCGATTCGGACTTCATTTGCAAAAGTTATGGCAGTTCTGGTTTTCTCTGTTTGGATCTACCCCGGAGAGGGTCCGGAGTCTCCGGTCACACCGGAGTCTCCGCCCCCTGTGACCCGGAGTCTCCGGTCCCCCTGATTTCGCTGCGGTTTGTGTCTGCTGTGGTGCGGTTCTGTATAGGGGTCCGGAGTGTCCCCGGAGAAGGACCGGAATCTCCGGCCCACCGGAGTCTCCGGCCCGAGGACCCGGAATCTCCGGCCCCCCAGTTTTTCTCAGCTTCTGTGCATCTGTGTGGTGCGCCTCTGGATAGGGGTCCGGAGCTACCCCGGAGGGTGCCCGGAGTCTCCGGCCTGGCCGGAGTCTCCGGCCCCAAGGACCGGAATCTCCGGCCTCCCCGATGACCCAGCAGGCCGGAGTCTCCGGCCACTTACTCCGGAGTCTCCGGCCTGGACAGGCTCCAACGGCTAGTTTTTGGGGGAGGCTATAAAAAGCCTCCTTCCCCCCCAAAACCTGGTTACACACCTTGCTCACTTGTTCTTGCTCTTCCCCTTTGCTCTAATCCTTGTGAGCTTGATTCCTCTCTTCCCCTCCAATGATTCTTGCCAAAATTTAGGGTTTTAAGAGAGGAGATCTAGATCTACCATTCCACCAATCAAAATCCCCTCTAAGTGAGGGAATCTTGTGGATCTAGATTTTGGGGTTGCTTTGTGCTCATCCCCTTTGTTCTTCCTCTCTTATTCCCTCCATAGCATTAGTTGCTTTGGTTGGAATTTGGGAGTGAAGGATTTGAGCACTTTGTGTGCTCTTGCCTTTTTGCATTTGTTGCATCGGGTTGCTCTCTCCACGGTGATACGTGAAGTTGAAGGTTGAGAAGCTTGTTACTCTTGGGTGCATTGTGTTCCCAAGAGCTTGTTGCCTCTTGGGTGCATTGTGTACCCTAGACGGTTGGAGGTGCCGCGAAGACTTCGAGTTGTGAAGCTTCGGCATGAGTTTGGGAGCCCCCAATTGAGTTGTGGGTGTGTGCCCCAAGAGAAGTTGTAAAGGGCTCCGGAATCCGCCCCGAAGGATTCCGATAGTGGAAGGTGAACCAATCCCTTGGGTGAGGTTCATCGGAGAATAGGGTGAGGCCTTTGTGGCATCTTGAGTAGGCCTTTTGTGGCGAGCTCACACCCCTCCAACGAGACGTACTCCCTTAACAAGGATGAACTCGGGAATACATCCTCGTCTCCGCGTGCCTCGGTTATTTCTATACCCGAGCTTTACTTATGCAATTTACATTGTGATAGCCTTCGTGCTTGAAGTTCATATCTTGCTTTCACCTTGTTGTTTGAATTGCTTAGCATAAGTTGTTGGTGCACATAGGTGAGCCTAGTAATTAGGTTGTTGGCTTGTTAATTTAAACACATAGTTTTATTCCGCAATTATCAAGCCCCTAATTAGAAAAAGTTTTAATCGCCTATTCACCCCCCCTCTAGGCGACATCTCGGGCATAGTTGTTCTTTCATCCGCTTTGGAGTTTTGTGATTTAATAGAATAAATAGTAACCCTATGCTTTAGTGACGTCAATGCAATTTCATCTACTCCGAATTCTTTATATCATGTCTTTCTTGCAAATTCAAATCTACACCGGATCCCACCGAACTTAGCTACTAAAATGAGTGAACTTACACTCAAAAACGCGTCTAGATATGTGCAAATCAAATGTAAATTATTTTGAGACAAAGGAAATAAAATATATGCATTTTTCGTATATACACGATCATTTTTATCCTGTCCTATTTGTTTGAGTGATTTCTCCTCTCCCAAATGTCCAACCGCACATACTTTTCTTGTGGGTACCACTAGTAAAAGAGTACCCTTCGCGAAGGGAAAAAATACAGCCTTCCAAGCGCGCCACGTGTGGCCACCACGTGAGACAGAAAAATCAAATTGGAACACGGCAGGACAGGTTCGTTGGCATCCTCGTACAATCCGCCGTGAAGCACGTGGAAGCAGCTGGCCGCTGGCGCGTAGGCGTGAAGCCCCGCGTACAGCCTGTGCTTGCTCGTACAGCCTTGGCCTTGCTACCCTGCTACGCGACCTGCCGATACGTGGACGAAACACCTCGTGGATGTATAGGAAAACTGCTTTGCTTATGGTACGGATGTACAGAAAACCTGGTAGTACGCTAATTCAAAAAATGAGACGTACAATCTAATGAAGCCCAGGGGTACATATAGACTAAATATATCCGCGTTGTTCCTGATCGGAGGGAACCATAAACAAATTAAATATAAATCTCTCTTGCATATCGATATATGAATTGGCTTACTTGCCACCCCCACCCTAACCCTAAGTTATATATACAAGTTACAAGTTTTTCGTAATCTAGCGGCTCGGTTTCGTCCCCCGTTGCCACTACCGCGGCGTACGGGCGGACTCAGCCTCGGGGCGTTAGGGTACGGAGGCTTCATCGCTCGTCGACGCTACGCGTCGACGAGCGATGAAACCTCCATACCCTAATGCCTACGCTAACGTGCCATATAAAAGTACAGAGTATATAGAACAGAAAGTACAGAGTATTGCGATTCGGATATACAGATTACTGCGAGGAGGGTGTACAACTATAGAGAAAAACGGAGTACAAAGTACGTTGACAGCGGAAGTACAAGTAAGTTAAAAGTTAAAACCCGAAGTACAGTTACGTTTAAACTGAATGTACAGATATTCAACTTTTGAATGTACAAAAAAAAAGTTCGTCAAAACCTATCGACATGTGATTTAGTTTTGAAGATATCGACGCGAGTAGTTCAAAAGTGAAAACGGTTCGTAATTCGGATAAGCGGTTCTAAAGATATTTCGTTTTTAAAATTCGGTTCAAAAAATAAAACGGAAAAGGCTCCGTCCAACCGAATACAAATAAACAGAAACGGAGTACAAACTATGTTGAGAGCGGAAGTACAAGTAAAATCAAACCGGAAATACAAGTATGTTCAAATCGAATGTACAAGTATTCAAATTTTGGATGTACAAAAAAATTTTCGTCAAACCTATCGACATGTGATCTAGTTTTGAAGATCTCGACGCGAGGAGTCGAAAAGTGAAAACGGTTCGTAATTTGGGTAAGCGGTTCTCAAGATATTTCGTTTTTAAGATTCGGTTTTGAAAAATAAAAGGAAAAACTCCCTCCCACCCGTACCCTTCCTTTCTCTCTCTTCCTTCCCACTTTAACTCTGTTTGCGATACGTGGCGAATATTAAAACAACAGCATAAAGGAGAAGGCGCCTGGCGTGAGGAGAGCGGAGGAAAAATTCCCTTTGCAAAGGGTTTTTTTTTAACGATTTCCTTTTCTTGTTCAAACTTCATACGAGCCTACACGGGCCTTGATTCCGTAAGCAAAAGGTGGCCCGTTGCTGTAGACAATCCCACGCACCCACACACCTTCCAGCGTTGCCCATATCCAGCCCATCAACCGTGAAGCCCGAAACAGCGGGCCCGACTCCCGAGCCTACCCCCAAAGGCGACTAGACGCCGCCGTATCCTCCTCCAAGCACCAACCCGACTGCGCCGCCGCCCTCGTCTCCTCCCACCTCTCGCCCCTCCGGCCGGATCGGCGAAAACCTCCCTCCTCCCGCCGCGAGGCCGTCGCCCCCACTCCGACATCGCCGCCCCCCAGCAAGAGTAGCACCGCTCCGCGTCCTCGCGCCTGGCTAGCAGCAGCCTAGGGCTTCCGTTCAGGTCAGTACGCCCCCTACGACCTTCTCGACTTGATTTTCTGCCGGTAGAGTAGAGATGCTAGTTCGGGTACTTGTCTGGTGTTCTTCCGCGTTTCCATGTGCGCGTGAGAAAGAGGAGAAGCCGGGGATGGATGGCGGGGTAGTGAAACCCATCGTGGCGAGTGCCGAAAATCTGAGAGACCACGGGGCGCTTCTTCAGATGTAATGCGGAATTCGATTTCGTTTGGGAAACTACCCCTTTTTCGTGCTCGTGATTGATTGCCCTAGCGTATATTTTGGTTGGGATTCTGCCACTAGCTTGCAGCAGGATAACCTGAGCAAATCCGGTGCAGCCTGCTTGTGTGACGTAACTCGAAATCGTTGGTGCTAAGACTCAAATTTATGCAATTGTATGATGCATGGATTTGTTCTCGTAGGTTCCATGTATGAGAAACTATTGAAGGTAGATGTTTCTGTTCAAAGTAAGGAATTGTAGAAAAGGAAAATTCTGTGGCCAGATGCTACAGTCTTAGTGGTTCCCTTTCCGCGGTTCTAATGCAGCAATGCGTCCAACCCCGTAGACTATTGTTGCATCATCTAGGCCAGTGACACATCTTGCTCGCCACAGGGCCAGAAACTATTCCAGATCTGGTCCGCCAACAACAGTTGCTCGTATAGGATGGATCCATGCATGAGCCTCCTCTAGGCTAACAAACACAACCTGGTGGCCTCTCTTCCAATGCTTTTACTCTACAGATCCATGTCTCTAGGCTGTAAGCCTGTAACACATGATCGAGTCTTCTATCCCAGTATCCTTATCAAGGTTTTCTCCTTGATCAGACCCTTGTGTGTCTAATTTGATGGATAAAACTGTTGATGTGCTCCGAACCTATTCTGCTACTGCTGCTTAATTTTTCACAGTTCGCCTAGTGAGCAAACATTTTGTGTTTTTATTGTTTGACTACTGGCACCAGGTGGAACCATTAATACTTATTTTGTAGATATTGACATGGGTTACTTCACTATAGCTCTACCTATATCTCATTACAAAAATGTTATATAGTGATTATCATCTGTGGTACTGCTTGTATGTGTGAATATCATTTTCTACCTGTTTCTGCATGGATGTTTGTGCCACATGTTTGTACACTTGACTTTAATGTGGACTAGGTCTAGGTGTTCAGTTTTTTGCAGTCATCTCATATCTTTCTTTGCCGCAGGAACATCTATTTAACTACAGACTTGAAGATGTTTTCCGCTCCAGGCAACAATTCCTTGGCCCTAGCAGCCCCACGGTCAGGAATGGAGCTGGGTAACGTTCAACAACATCCTAACCACGCTCTTGGTCTTGGGCCTGGTGGGAAACAACGCTCATCCAGTCTGGAGGCGCCAATAATGCTACTCTCAGGCCACCAGAGCGCTGTCTACTGCATGAAGTTCAACCCTGCTGGAACTGTGATAGCTTCAGGCTCTCATGACAAGGATATCTTCTTGTGGTATGTCCATGGAGACTGTAAGAACTACATGGTACTGAGAGGGCACAAGAATGCTATCCTTGACCTTCAGTGGAACACTGAAGGGTCCCAGATAATCTCTGCAAGCCCTGACAAGACTTTGAGGGTGTGGGATGTTGAAACCGGCAAGCAAGTTAAGAAGATGGCTGAGCACTCGTCGTTTGTCAACTCATGTTGCCCGTCACGTAAGTGGCCACCTCTTGTTGTTAGTGGGTCGGACGACGGTACAGCAAAGCTCTGGGACCTGCGTCAGAGAGGGGCTATCCAAACACTTCCAGACAAGTACCAGATTACTGCGGTGAGCTTCTCAGAGGCTGCAGATAAGGTTTTCACTGGTGGCCTGGACAACGACGTCAAGTGGTGGGATCTTCGCAGGAATGAAGTTACTGAAACTCTCAAAGGACACCAGGACATGATAACAGGGATGCAGCTCAGTCCTGATGGGTCATACCTCCTCACCAATGCAATGGACAATGAGCTGAAAATCTGGGATCTGCGCCCTTATGCACCAGAGAACCGCAACATCAAGACCCTTACAGGCCATCAGCACAACTTTGAGAAGACCTTGTTGAAGTGCAGCTGGTCACCCGACAATCGCAGGGTCACTGCTGGGAGTGCTGATCGCATGGTCTACATCTGGGACACAACATCGAGGAGGATCCTGTACAAGCTTCCTGGGCACAATGGTTCTGTCAATGAGACTGCTTTCCATCCCACCGAGCCTATCATTGGATCTTGTGGCAGCGACAAGCAGATTTATCTTGGGGAGCTGTAGGTCACTAACAGTTCCGCAGGTAGAATTCTTGTAATATTTGGCTATGAAAGAGAACAGAAAACCGTTGGTATCATGTTGCCATGTCCAGATACTGACTGCTGGATTGCTGGTTGAAATCTCTACTTTGTAGATTGTATTCTGGCCAGAGTCGATCTACCAGTTGCAAACTGTTCCTTTGTTCTGTACCTTCTGGTTTTCCTCGTTAAACTTGTCACCATTCCACCATTTAATCACTAATTGTGTGTGCTCTCCAGAAAACATAATTTACTTATTCTCTGCTCAATTACTCTTGCTAATGTATTGAGTCAACTAGTGGTATGGCTTGTGAGCTTATCAATTCGTGGTATGGCTTGTGAGTTAACAGTCCGTCTGATAACTTTCATACTGCACCTGTTAGGTTGTTTCTTTGACATTCCTCATATACGAGTTGCTGTAATATTTGGATATGAAAGAGAACAGAAAACTGCTGGTACCATATTATTCTGTCCAGGAGTTTGAATGCTGGATTGCTGATGGAAATCTATCCTCTGTAGATTGTATCACATCCAGACCGCTTCTACCATTTTCAACTTGACACTTCTTATTCCTTACCTTCTTGTTTTCGTCGTTAAATTTGTGACGATTCTTCCATTTAACCACTCATTGCATGTGCTCTCTTGAGAACTCGATTCACTTTGTTCTCTGCTCAATTACGTTGGATGCACTGAGTCAACTGGTGGTATGGTTTGCAACCATATGTTCTACTGTCAGCCGAGTTTAACTAGTTCACTTAGATGGAGTGGATGTACAAGCTCATCAAAATCGCTTACTTGAGAGCTTGCTAGAAAGGTACAGATCAATAATAGGTGATACACACCATCCAACTTGGTCGATGAGTCATTATTGCCTTTATTTCTTCCTGGCTCTCTTCAAGTGTGCGTGCCTATATAAAGCTCCGATCCATAATGGTTTATAGTGAGCAGCTGGCCAGGATAGCTCTTGTCCACCGTGAAGTGATGAACTAGACAGGTGCTGACCAAATATACATAAAAATCCCTAAAATGAGCAAGCCACGATGGATATTAATCCTGGAGACAGATCGCAAATATGTTAGATTTGAGAGGCATTAGGAAAATACCAGCTTGTAGCTGTTGGAGGTTATGCTGCGCATCTAGTCCGCAACGTTACTCTATGATGCTTTCACGTAGGCAACGTATCCGGTGCAAACTTCAATTCAGTGCAAATCTGTGACTCGAAACCAAACAAACTACGAACTGTCCAGCTCAGCCTGAACCTATTTAGAGTAGTACAGGTCCAAACAAAAAGTAGTGTAACCGTATCAATTAACTAGCTAGCTACTAGCTAGAGCCTCGTGCTACTATATGCTAATACATAATTTCATTATGTGAAGGCTCTGCATGCAACTAAATTTGACTGAATCTTCATACAGCGACATTACACAAAACTGACAGAGTAACACATTCATATTATCCGAAGAGATTGTATCAATGGTGAAGGAAAAGCAATAAATAGGGAAGGGATTTTGTTCTCAACGGTGCAGGGCTATTAAGAGGCAGGGACGTTGGAGGGGATGTGGAGGCAAGGACGTCGACCACGCCGGCCGCCGGCGACACATGGTCTGAAGTGAGAGGCGGTTCCATTTCCATGGGAGAGGATGAAGAGGCAAGGGCGTCGTGCATGATTGCCGGTGTCGATGGGTATGAACGGATAGTTCATATCGCTTCCGGCGGAGGGCCAGCGATCACGGCCGGCGGCATCATGTTCACGTACACGAGATCGAAGACGAGACTCGAGGACAGGTCGGGGAGTTAATTAAGGGCTTTATGATCGTGGATTCGTGGGTAATATTGGGGGTTAGGTGCAAAAGTTTGTTAAGTTGCTGGTCAGGGGTTTTCCACCTCTCATGTGATCCGAGATCCGTCCATCATACAACAGATGGTCCACACCACATCGGTAGTTTTCAGATTTGCACTGAATTTAAGTTTGCATCGGATACGTTGCCTTTCAGGTATGCTGACAAGGCCGATGAAAAGAGGTTACACATAGATGCTAGAGCAACCAGAGTCCCACTGACCATTATCAAGAGAGACTGCGTGCATTCTTTGTTTCATACAAAATACATTCTGTCCGATAGTCACCCAGTACAATGTAAACCTGTACAACGACATCAAACATGGGGTTTCATTAAGCTAAAAAACGTTGGGTTTGATCTTTGATGTGCAAAGAGTACAACCACCTCACTAGCCATACAAATAATGGTTCTTTCTCTATTTGGTGCAAAATTCGTCTTGCCAACCATTTGCAAAAGCCCAAAATATTAGCTAGTATTTCGCTAACTACCCAATTTCCTAAAAATCTTTACAAACGTTGTCATACATTGGCAAGACTTGGTTATGCCAAATATTGGCTAGCAAATTTTTGGTCGCAAACCAACCATGCCCTACAACTTTGATCTTTGTACACTTCACGCTAGTACCACATCGAGCATAGGTGGAAACTCACATAAAAAATTGACAATTGGCCCGTTGCCACAATCATGTCACCGTTGTGGAGATCTTGTTGCATACGGAGGAAAGCTTGTGTCTGATGTGGTTTTTAATCGGCAACGAATACAAACGGAACTATGTTCCCAATGTGAGTAAACATTAGAATCTGTGGTTTATCTCAACCTTATTCTTTGAGGCCATAATAAGCATGAAGACTTCTGTCTAATCTACAAATCCAATGTGATGCACAAGATTTCATAGAACTTTCATAGAGAACATGTTACACAACATTTCAAAGAAAAAATTTCACAACAAACATATAAATCAAGTTCATCACATCCATATCACTACTACATAGCAACACTATGAACACGGGTCCCTCATCTACAACACAAATAGCGCCCTCAACTGGAATCCTATCACTGTTATGGCCTTATGGGCGTCACATCAACAATGGTGTCACGACCGATTCCGCATGCACATCGTCAACATTTAGATGGTCTATACACTTTTCTTTCCTCTCCGCACATGTAAACATAACGCTTGTAAGAATTCACCTATATACAAAATTTAGTCATATAGTATGCTAAACCATTAAGATTCCACTTCGACTTGAAATGTATTTTGAGGAAAGCTATAATTCGGCATTGATGCAAAGAAAGTGTGTGGGTTTGTTAAAAAAATAGAGCATACTTGTCTGTTGAAGGCCGAAGGATTTGGCCCCATTGATTTAGGATATCTCAAAGAAACGAAAGTGCACGGTTCGGGAAACTTTGGAAAACAACTTTTGAGTCTCTCAAATTAACACCCAAGGAGGTCTCACCATACATCGCATTACACAATTCACCAAGATTTGGGAGATGTTCATGATGTTCACCTTGTCTCCAACTCCCGGGATAGTATCATTTGGAAGCTCACTAAGAGTGGGCGCTACTCGGCGGCGACGGCCTATAGAATGCAATTTTTGGGGCTCACCGTCTCCACAATGCCAACGTTGGTTTGGAAGGCTTGGGCTCCTCCAAAGTGTAAGATTTTTGCCTGGCTTGTACTTCAAAACCATGTTTGGACGACGGATAGACTTGAGAGGAGGGGTTGGCCAAATTGTAGCCTATGCAAGCTTTGCAATCAAGAATAAGAAACGGCGGCACATCTTCTCTTCAAATGTTGCTTCATCTCGAGAATTTGGTCATCATTGAAGAGTTGGCTTGGACTACATGATCTAGACCGCAGAGAGTGGCAAGCCTTTGACATCGTCAAGGAGTGGTGGAGTGAGGCGATTCACAAAAAGGCGGTGAGAGAAAGGCCGTGGCCTCGCTAGCGATGCTTGTCTCTTGGGAGGTGTGGACGGAAAGGAATGCCCGTGTTTTTCGAAATAATTCGACCACGGCCACCATAATCATCCAAGAGATCAAGGAGGAGGTGAATACATGGTGCCTTGGCGGTCCCAAAGCATTGTATAATATTATGCTGTGAGAGTAGACTTTTTTTGGGGGTCTTGATCTTGGGTCAAGACTAGGCTTGTAACACTCTTTAAAACTCCTCACTTAATTAATGAAATGACAAATCTTTTGCCTCGTTTCAAAAAAAGAAAAGGTTTTTACCGGTGGCCTGAACAATGATGTCGAGTGGTGGGATCTTCGCAAGAATGAAGTCACTGAAACTCTCAAAGGACACCAGTTCATGGTAACTAGGATGCATCTCAGTCCTGATGGGTCGTACCTCCTCACCAATGCAATGGACAATGAGCTCAAAATCTGGGATCTGCGCCCTTATGCACCAGAGAACCGCAACATCAAGACCCTGTTGAAGTGCAGCTGGACTATTCAGTGGTCACCCGACAATCTTGCAAGGTCACTGCTAGGAGTGCTGATTACATTGTCTACATCTGGGACACAACATCGAGAAGGATCTTGTACAAGCTTACTAGGCACAGTGGTTCTGTCAACAAGATCGCTTTCCACGTGTGAATACGAGGTGCTCCTGCCTATTCGGGCGCGCCCGGACATTGAGAAATTCGTAGTAAGTTTGTTCCGTCAACAAGCTTACTAAGAATTTCAGTTTAAGCGGATGACACTGACATCTTCGCAGCCCGGTGGTAGTTGGGTGGCGTTTGTTTTAATGTTTGTCTTGCGGTCGTGGTACGTTATCTTTTCTTGAATGGTCGGGTGTCTCGGCCTTGTCTTAGGCTTGTAAGATGGTTTTTTCTATCAATGTAATGAAACATAAGTTTTGCGTTTTCTCGAAAATATTGGTCGCCGGAGGAATTGCATAGATACTATAA
Source organism: Puccinellia tenuiflora (assembly GCA_012064385.1). Lineage (NCBI taxonomy): Eukaryota > Viridiplantae > Streptophyta > Magnoliopsida > Poales > Poaceae > Puccinellia > Puccinellia tenuiflora. Next base: position 69,870 of record QRDG01001156.1, on the reverse strand, counting down.
ACAACACACCAAACAATTTGTACGAAAGGACAATAGATGAATAAATGTTCCACAGTCTCCTCCGAGCCCCAAAAAGAACATTTCATAAATCATTGTCATTTTATTTTAGCGAGGTTATCTTTCGTGAGTAAGACTTTTCTGTGAAGTAACTACATAAAAACTTTTATCTTAAGCTGGATTTTACGTTTCCAAAGGTATTTGCGCGTGAACATACATCAAGTCTTCATACTTAGATTTAACTGTGAACACACCGGTACTTGTGAGCTTCCAAACAAATTTGTCAGGTTAATCCGTAGTTCCATCCGTTGTCGGTCGGCATAAATGTGACCACGAGACCCATTTATAGCGATTAGCGCCCTTCTGAAACTCATATTCAGAGCTCTCTGGTTAGATGTGTGGATCCCTTAGAAAGCTGAAGTGTGTGCATGTCTAGAACGATTGTAGCTAGCTCTACGTCAGCCATGTCGATCATCATTGACAGATTGATCCATGTTGGTATCTACGGCCGAGGGTCCCATACTGAACTGATCGCCTCTTATGCATTTGGTGTCGTAAATTAAAAGTTTGTCTATGCTGCTATGCAGGATATAGTATATTCATCTATGTAAAAGGGGATGGATCACATGTTAGGGTTAGTTTGCAAAATCATAATGCCAAAATAATGTATGTCTCGGTTTTGGTCCTGATATCCTTCTCCAGGAACTAGAATTTGAGCGCTCTGTAACCCTATCTATCTGAGTAATAAATTCCCCTTTTACCAGCAAAATAAAATAAAATAATGACAAGCGGAAGAACCATGTTAGTTTGGATTTGCAAGGTGAAGTCGATATTTAATTATAGGTTACTCAATTAGTTTTGTTATATGGGCCTAGAAATTAAGAACTTGCACGTGAAGAAAGTAGCCAACCAGTCATTTGTTGTGCGGGTCATAACTCTTTTGTTTTATGAGTTCAAAACTATTTATGTTTATGGCATGCATTTGATATTAAGTATGAATGCAACATTCCTTTAAAAAAAAGTATGAATGCAACATTTACGCTGCTTTTCTGGAGGGACCACAATACGCTCAAATTCAGTCATGAGCTTTAAATTAAATGCATTTGAGGTATTTTTAAATTTGGGGGTGATGTTGGCACCTGGAAGCATATGCTCCTGGTTTTAAAAATACCTTTTAAACAAATTTTGAACGTTAAAAAATTTGGACAAAAAACATCATGAGTACGTCTCGACATTCTTCATGCTCACGCAATCGTTTCATATAGAATATCGGCATTTTTTGCGACCTTTGTAAAAAAGACAAATTTTGATGCTAGAAAAGGCTTTTCACGAGCTATTTTTTTGTATTTTTACAGAGGTCACAAAAAATGTCGATTTTTTATGGAACTTGTCGTACGCACATAGAACGTTGAGATGTATGCGCGAAATTTTTGTTCGGATTTTTTTGACATGTCAAAGTGGTTTTTCCGGTGGCAGGAGCATATGCTCCCATGTGCCTATGTGCCGAAATGAATTTCCCTATTTTGAATACATAATTATATTATACATAAAAAAGAAAAATCTCATATTATAGCGATAATGTGATATGGTTTTACGATCTAATATTAAATATGCTACCTAGTATACGGATCCTTGGAAACCGTGATATCAAGCAAATAAAGCATCTTCACCCACAAAGCATTTCCTCCCTCCCCCTCCCCCCCACACACACATACAGTGTGCATTGTGTGCTATAAAAGAAGCCTAAATAAAGAAACATATAGGGTAGTTATCTCAAGTGAGCTCGCCACCATGGGTAGTACTCAAGTCATTTCCCCTCATTTTATTTTTTATAGTCATGTTGCAAGGAAATACGGAACACATATTCTAGCACACATACACAGTATCATAGCGTTAGATTTGGGACGTATTGGGAGAAGATCATCTCGTCGATGCCAAAGACTTGGCGGTTTATCCAACGTTAGATTTGGTGCACTCCTCTCGCTATCACTAGTAGAAAATAGGGCTTCGGTTTTGCCCTTTTGTCCCGGAACAATAAAGAATCGCGACCAAAGGGGGCATTGGTCCCGGTTCCATCGGCCGGGGCGCCGGGGACCTTTGGTCCCGGTTCTATTTGGACCTTTGGTCCCGGTTCGTGGCTGGAACCGGGACCAAAGGGTTAGCACATGCGGCTGGCGTCTGCCGCAGCCGTGGGACCCCTGGCAGGGAGCCTTTGGTCCCGGTTTGTGGCTGGAACCGGGATCAAAGGTCTTCCCTGCACATATATCATCTTCCACCCGAGGCCACCACCATTTTGAGCTCGAGTTCATCACTCATTTCTCCTCCATTTCCTCTCCCTCACTCAAGTTAATCCCCATTTTTTTGCACCACTTGTGAGGATTAAAGGCACCCCATCTATTCAAGGGTTAGCAACATCATCCTTTCCTCCTAAGTTGCAACTTTAGCTCATTTCATTGCTAGTTTAGCTCATTTCATTTTTTGTAGTGCTAGCTAGGTGTTTGATGAAATGCCTAAGTGAGAGAGTTTATTTTTAATATGCATTTTGAGCTCAAATTAATTTATTATTTTTGGATTTTAGTGTCGTCCCGTCCTCACCGCCGTCGATAGCCCGCGTCGTCCCGTCACCGGCACCACCTCGGTGAGCCTTTTTACTTTATCTTCTATTTTAAGAAAAAATGACTTGTATGATTTAAAAGCATATTTATTTCTTGTATAATTTTCTTTTGTTTTTTTATATGTATAGTGTCATGGTTTTGATATCCGCCCCCGTCGTCCCTCGTCCGGTCTATGATTCGGATGTGGTATATTTTCATAACTATTTGTTTCATTTTGTGTTTATAACAACTATACCTACCAACTTGACATAGACACTTTTATCTAGGAGGTAGTTGAACCGGAAATTCCAACCGACCCTATTGTTGAGTTTTTTGTAAAAGAAAACAATGATTTGAAGGCAAAATTGGAAAGAAGTGAAGATCTTCGTCTGCAAAGCCTAGAAGAGAAGATGAAATTGTAGTTGAAGCTTGCCGACATCATCGATGAACACGAGTTCAAGCTTGCCGACGTCGTCGATGCTCATGAGATCAAGATGGATGCAATACGCTTGAAGATTAAAAAGATTAGAAAATATGCCATTAGTCAGGAGGCTTGGTACCATTATGTTGTTGGTTCAATAGTTACCTTAGTTGCGATTTTGATCGCATTTGGTGTCGGATTTAAATTCTTTAGATAGTTGTATGTTAGTTTCAATTAATGTATGTTTTATGAGGACTATGCATTACAATTACTTTACTTTGGTTTTAATGTGATGAACTTGTATTAATTAATTTGGTCACTATTATATACTCTTGATGTAGTGCAATAGTTTTTGATATATTTATATAATGCAGATGAGCCGGCAATGGATGTGCAGTGACCGACGATGTTCCGACTATATTAATGGCATGCATAGTTTTCTCCGTGTGGCTGAGAAAAACAAGCCGTCGAATGGTTTTATTTCTTGTCCATGTAGCGTCTGCAAGAATACGCAGGATTACTCTACCTCAAAAACCATTCACGTCCACCTGTTGCAGCATGGTTTCATGTCCGGTTATAATTGTTGGACCAAACACGGAGAAAGAGGGGTTATAATGGAAGAAAATGAAAAAGAAAAGGATAATGACAACTATCCTATGTTCACCGAAGACGGTGATACTGCAATGGGGGAAGACGAAGCTGAAGAAGAGCCCATAGTTGATGAGCACGATGATGATTTTGGCCGGGCCATTCTTGATGCACGGATAAACAGCGGAAGTGAAAACGAGAGGTTGAAGTTGGAGAGCATGTTAGAGGATCACAAGAAATTGTTGTACCCAACTTGCGAAGATGGCCAGAAAAAATTTGGTACCACGCTGAAATTGCTGCAATGGAAGGCAGAGAATGGTACATCTGACAAGGGATTTGAAAAATTGTTGAAAATAATAAAGAAGATGCTTCCAAGGGATAACGTATTACTCCCCAGTACGTACGAAGCAAAGAAGGTTGTCTGCCCTCTAGGATTAGAGGTGCAGAAGATACATGGATGCATCAATGACTGCATCCTCTACCGTGGTGAGGAGTACGAGAATTTAAATGCATACCCGGTATGCGGTGCATTGCGGTATAATATAAGGCGAGATGACCCTGGTGATGTTGAGGGTGAGCCGTGCCCCAGAAAGAGGGTTCCTGCCAAGGTGATGTGGTATGCTCCTATAATACCATGGTTGAAACATTTGTTCCAAAACAAAGAGCATGCAAAGTTGTTACGATGGCACAAAGAAGACCGTAAGAAATACCTGATGCTGAGACGCCCCGCCGATGGGTCGCAGTGGAGAGGAGGAAGTGCCCTTAACAAACTCCGGCGAGGTATATTAAGCCTCTGTACATCGATCACACTAGATGTATTATTTGAGTTGTATTGCAGTTATTAACGAACCATTTTTTCTTTTAGCCCTCCGGATCGAGCAAATCTACAGCAGTGCCGAAACGAGGCCCGACGAAGCCGTTGAAGGAGGGTCGTAGGATAGTAATCGACCAAGTTATTGCTAGTGGTGAACCTTTGGACCCTTAGATTGCCGCCGCAAATATATAAATCAATGCGGGGTTATTGTTAGGGACATTGTCCCGATCAACCTTGAAGAATGGATTCAGCCGAAGGACGAAAACAAGCCAACTACTTATGTCGACGAGAAACTAAAACTTTTGTGTTGGGACACGCTCTTGACAAAGGTCAACCTACCGTCAGATCTACCCGAGCACTTGAAGACAAAAGTCAAGGAGTGGACTCTTAGTAAGATGGCCGAACAATTCCGGATCTGGAAGAAAAACTTATGGAAAGCTTATCTAAAGGCGGAGGAGAAAGATCCAGATTTCACTGGACCACTAGTAAAGATACAACAGCAGTGACCCACATTTGTGAAGCAAAGAAAATCGGAGGCCGCTGTGGCCCGATCGAAAAAAAATAAGTTAAATGCTGCGAAGAAGGAATATCACCACCATTTGAGGGCAGGTGGCTACAAGGCTGCCGTGCCTAAGTGGGAAGCCTTTGAAGCAAGACTGCCGTGCCTAAGTATGCATGGACATATGTCTACGGGAAGTCCCTGGTCAGACCTGAGGAGGTCAATTCTCTAACAACACAATTGCGTCGATTGCATCTGTGGTACGAGAAAGCCGTAGCGGCCGGGCATGATGTCTTCTGGGTGTCATATAAGAAAGAGCATTACTTCACGGATGACGCGATGTATATTCCGTTTTCTGAAATTTTTCAGTTATTCAATCAAGACTCCCTCGACAAATCCCTCGTCAGTTGCTATTGTTTGTAAGTGATTTATTTCTGCAATTTAATTAAGTCTCTAGCTCTGCTCGTTCATTGCCTGTAATTATCTCACTACATTCTTTTGTACTGTAGAATGAAGATTGTCGAATGCAGGGAACGCCGCATCTATGACATCGGGTTCATTGACCCATATTATATTAATGAAGTGACCGTAAATAACCATCCCGAGGACACAGAGAATAACTTGTTCCGGTGGTTTGTGAAACTAAATACTTACGCAGAAATGCTTTTTCCTTACGTCTTCCAGTGAGTGTTACTGTACCTTCTACACATTCTATTTTGCTTACTCCATGTTTAATGTAATCGATGAGTCATGGACACATAAACGTGCGCAGTTCCCACTGGATTCTGCTAATTATTAGAGTTGACCAAGGAGTCGTTCAAGTCATGGACTCGTTAAGGAAAAACATGGAAGAGTACCAAAGCTTGCAAGATATGCTCCAGAGGTAATTTTAATCATTATCGCTCTATATCGACCTCTTTCATTTATTTTCTGATATCAAGTAATTAATAACTCCTTTAATCATTTTCTTTTGGCGGGCAGGGTTTGGAAACGGTTCATCGTGAAGGTTCCAGGGGAATGGAAACCGAAGTTGTATTTTTATACCACCAAGGTAAGTAGTACTATATATATAGATCCGCACAACTCTTTAATTGTAGTTTCAATACCATTATCATGCTTGATTATTATTTGATTAAATTCTATTTTCTGTAAAGTGGTGTCAGAGGCAGCAACAGGGGACAAATTTATGTGCATACTACGTTTTTAGTACATGCGCTCTTTTGTCAGTGAGCGGAATAGAGAACAAAGAACAACTTATGTATGTATACACTCTTCGCAATTTTTTATTACCATATTGTGTTGAGTTCCATTCATAAATTATTTTATTATGATTTCATATATACAGTTATAAACAACTCACATATTCATATTGATCTAGATGGATCGAATGCGGGACCAGCTCATACCAGCGAAGCGCCTAAAAGCAATTCAAGAGGAATTGGCGGGATTTTTGAACTCGGAGGTCCTGAAGAAAACTGGAGAATTTTATCACAAAAGCAATTATTTTTTGCCTCCAATGTAATTGACGTGATCTCGACGTGTGAGAAACGTGATGTCGGTGTAGTAACTTGAACGTGATCTCGACGTGTGGGCTTATGTTTGTATGTATATGAATCAAACGTGAACTCGGTGTATTGTATAATTTATGTGTATGATTGTCTGCGCAACGTGATCTTCGTAAAAAATAATTAATCAGAAAACAAAAAATGAAACCCCTAAAAAATAAATTAGAACAAAAAATAATGCTGAAACCTTTGGTCCCGGTTGGTATTACCAACCGGGACCAAAGGGTTCCCGCCAGGAGCTCGGCAGCCCCCCCCCCCCCCCACACGTGGAGGTCCATCTGTCCCGGTTCGTAAACAACCGGGACGAAAGGCACCCCCCCCCCCCCCCTTTTTGTCCCGACCCTTTAGTCTCGGTTGTAAAACCGGGACCAAAGATCCTTTAGAACCGGGACAGATGGGCCTTTTTTCTACTAGTGTGTTTACCTATTCCAATGCTTCATTAGTCTATGATAGATGGTGGGATGCAAGAGTGGCAAACAAGAACAAAGTCCCATGTTATAGCGGTCCGACGATGATCCTTTCATCCACCTGTACTTACACGAACCACGAGGAGCAAAATTAAGATGATTAATTGGAGCCTCAAAGAAAGAACCTGTGGCTGCTTGTTTTCTAGAGTTGTTGTGCCCGAGGTCTGTTGGTGCGTCCGAGTTTATATTTTCAGCGAGGTTTGTTTTCGAGGTGTTGATCCATGTGCCATATGTTTTTGGTTGCAATGCACAGGGTATGTGTTGAGATCAAGAGATTCAAATAAAGAGTAACCAGCCTTATGTGGAGTGACCAACCTGCTTGGTTTGATGTTAAATTTTGGGTTGCCAATTTTCGGCAAGCCTAATATATTTTCCATCGAAATAGCTTCCCTAATCCACAAAGAAAATCGGTAATTGGTATGTTTTGTTCACACAAAAAACATTATCTGCAAGCGGTCTCTATAGACCTCATTACTTATGCCATTAGGTTTTTTTAATAAGACCCCTAATTTTCATTGCATGAGATTAATAAATAGTTTTGTATAGTTCACATCTGTCGAGGAAAGTGAGAGGGAGGATTTCCTTAATGCACTGTGGAGCGTGGACATGCTCGTCTTTAACCACTGGCGGAGCTAGCTCCCGGCGACCCGGGGCGGCTGCCCGGGCTCGTCCGGCAACTCCAGGCTAGCAATTAGCCTAATCACAGTGCAGTTTTGATGCTAATGGGGCAAAATGACGCCGCCGCCGCTGTGTGTAGTTTTTGCCCAGGCTCCCGGAGTTGTATAGCTCCGCCACTGTCTTTAACCCCGCTTGTTCATGTTGCAGATCGATCGGGTCACCGGTCACATCTATGGAGGAGCTCATGCATTGTTTTTTTCTCTCTCGGATCATTCCCTACGGAGGTATCGAGGGCTTCAGAATGTGAAAACAATATAGAGCAGACTAAGGCATAGCCTAGTGGTTGGAAGGGGATGATGCCTTCTATCCCACTCGGGTTCGAGTGCTCTTACTCGCAATTTCGGTGATGTTACACCTTTCTTCTATCAAAAACTGCCATAAGTCCCTCCTTATGAGCAATCATTTTTTTTTTGAAAACGATATAGATAATGGAGTCACGCACATGTGGTCTGAGCGATGGCTCAGGCACACTTCTTTTCGGCTTCTAGAAGGGCTTCTCCGAGAAGCTCCCTCCCCCAGCTTCTTCTAGAAGCCCGACTTGAAAATTCGTTTAGACTTCCAAACTATCCTTTCCAAGACTAATTTAGAAGTATAAATGAATTTGTGAGTCGGGCTTCTGGGAGAAGCTGGGGGAGGGGAGCTTCTCGTAGAAGCCCTCCTAGAAGCCAAAAAGAAGTGTGCCTCAGTCAGTTCCACGGTGAATGCAGGTGTCACGTGCATGTGAGAATGCAGAACCTACAGATTGTATCGTGGCCCAAGGGCTGCCACCTCACGGGCCGACGACTTGACCATCAAGACTGTAGGCACTGAAGTTTTTAAAAAAAATTAGTGACCGCGCGTTGCGGCGGATATTTGTAGTAAAAATATAAATTTAATTTTTGCATGGAAATCTTAATCTCCCCTGAAAAAGAAATATTGTGCATATATCAACTAAATATGACTATTTTGAAAATGTGTCATCATTCTTCATTACCTCTTTCGTTCAAATTTATGAATGCCAGTTCTAAGAACTATATCAAATTATATGTGCAACCGAAAACTATGCTTCAGCTATGAAGTAGTAGCAGACTCCTTATCAGCATATAATAAATCCTATGCCATTGAACATTTTTGTAGTTGTTGTACAGATAGAATATCTTGATATATACCTTCCATAAAAAAGGGAACACTCTTATCTTACATGCTTTGATGCAGCCACTTACATACACCAAAAAAAAAAAATTGACTCCTCGCAATTAACCATGCCAAAAAGATAAGGAAATAAATTTGCATATTTGAACATAATGTTAAGGTCAAGAGAAATTATAGCAAACCTAGCAACTGAGTGATCAACAGATTCATCCTTGAAATAATCGTACAAACAATTATTATGTGTGTACCAAAGTATACTGTATTATTTCAGAGGAAGCATATGAACTTGACATGATGTGTAGGAATCCAAAAAGTCCCCTTTTGCTACATAAATTTCATGAATATTCAGAAGCATAAATAATTTGAAAGTTCAGTCAGAGCCTTCAGTTAATTGTTTGAAACTCTCCTCCAAGAGTATGCAAAAATTATTTAGACTGATAAAATAATCCAAATGGGAAAATACTATATTGGGAAAGAAGTGTGATGACATACCAAAGAGCTGAAATTACGTCCAATGGTGGTGCGTAGGGGAAGTATTGTATTATCCATCAGTACTCTTACTGGCAAATAATGGTATTATCCAACAATACTCTTACAGGCAAATGGAAGTAGAATTGTAGCACCGATCAGTACACTTACGGGCAAGAAACTAACTAAAAAGAAAGCATAAAAGATCTTGTAGTACAACACGCACGCCATGTCCTTGCTGCGCCTGCTGCACTTTGATGGCTTGAAATAAAGTGACACCCAAACGTAGCAAACAAAGATGAATTACACCCCTCGTTGTATCAGTAAGCATCGCACAGAGACGCCAATGGCGTCAGACCATTTGCTGGTGCAGACCATCACGGCCCACTGTGAGCTTGTCGATGTATGAACCCAGTGTCTCACCGAGTCACCGTGGCCGGAGAGGAGAGCTGCCTATGTGGCTGATGAATAGCGCATGTTGCCGTCAAGGAAGCTAGAAGATACCAGCCAAATGAATCGATCAATGCGCTGGTCAGATGTACTGTTCAAGAGTCAGACCAAGGAGGAAGAGTGTTGAGGATGTCAGCAATGGATCAAATCGTAACCAAACCTATCTATTTAAAAGGCCATGTACGACTGCTTGGCTGCCTCCATTAGTTTCTTATGTGCATTACCTTCTTCCGTTTCTTATGTGTTTATGGTAGAGGGTCGTGGAAGAGGCCAAACAGGAAGGTGAACAGACCGAGAAGAACATGTCGTGGAAGACTACAGGGCAAGATCTGTGGTGAAGTTTGTCAGTCAAAAAAAAAGGCAAAAGAATTAGAGTGACGTGGCTACTTGAGTGTGTACAACTGCTGATGTGGAAGATTGATGAGGTGGATAGGCTGCATGTTGAGAGAAATACTTAGTGGGGATGATCTACTTAGTTATATAGGATTAGTGAATGACGGCAACAAGCGAGACCTCATATGCCACCTCACACGTCAACAAGGGATTATCAAATGTGACAAACTAACTTTGGTGAAGGAGTGAATGTATCACGTCACAGAAACCGCTTTTTTTTAGAAATGGAGGCAAAGCCCCAGCCTCTGCATCGGAGTGATGCATGCGGCCATTTATTGGAAAGCTTAAGCAAGAGTGTGAAAGTATGCCAGAGTTACAGAACCGGAAGGAAGAACAAAAAGGTGACTACAAGCCAGCCACCGCATAGCCAAAATGTAAAGAAGAAGGAGTAAAACTAAGTAATCCTTCTAGACTGATGCCACCCATGAAGGTTGAAAATAGCCCGAACAATAGCTATAAGCCGGGTACATCCAATAGAGTACATTTGTTTTTAAAGTACAACATGTCAATGATAGGCACCGGCAAGCCTCACCTGGGCTCAGCTTGGTGGACACAGACGACCCACCAGAGCACCTGGTCAGAGCAGAGGAAAAACAGAGAAGACATCACCTAAGCAAAGAACATAGTCTCACACATAGAGATGGTTCCACAGAACGAAATAGCCTTTTCCGCCTTCAACTTTAACGAATACACCAACAATGGATGCTTATTTTTACAAGTTTTTCAGCAACTACAGAAACCGGCATGGGCACCAACACAGGATGTCAGTCTGCACCTAAGCCTGGCGGAATTCACACCCACATCTACAATCACAGTGTGGTATAAATACACAATTACACATCAGATAAAGCTAACAGTCAATAACTGAACCTTGGTAGTACTAAACATCATCCACCATGTGGTCGTCTTTATTTCTTCTTAACGTGTGTGCATATATAACATCCGTCGTCGTGGTACCATTTAGCCAGAATTGTTCGAACCACCGTGATTTAATGTACTGATAAGCTTGCCTGCGAAGCATGCCAAAGCAAGATATATATAGAGTCCATATTTTCCAGGTTAGCTAGCCACTCTGGATGCCTTGATTTTGTTTCCTGAAAGTATCTTATCTTTCGAGAATATACAAAACATATGGTATGCCACACACGAAGAATATCGCAAATATGTGGGATTGAGATGCATTAGGGAAAGATCAGCTCGTACATGCGAGAGGTCATGCCGTGGATCTATTCCGTCATGTTAGTTCGAGATGCAGCAATGCACAACGAGAATGGTGCGCGGGACTGGCAGATTTGTATGATCCAAAAAATTAGCTTACTGTTGTCGGGCAGCAAAATCCATCAGTAGTATTTTTAGAAATCTATGGCGCAAAGCGGCACCGAGAACCTCTTGGTTCTTTTCTTAAGCGACCGAACTGTCCAAGGAGCCGATGCATTCGTCGTGGCACTGGTCACATGGACGGAAGACGTCGACAAGTTTGAATTGCGGCGGAAGCAATTGAGAAGAAAGAAGTATGAGCAGTGCACCTGCAGCAGACTCATCAGATCGATCCACTACGAAACATGCCAACAATGCTTGTGCCAGGCTGCCAGCAAGTGATCGGAAAAGGCGGCACCTGCTGGAGCACGCGAAATCAGCCCGATCGACCTAGCGTGGAGCGGCCCTAGCGTGATTTTCAGGGAGATCCGTGTTAGACATAACGTAGAGATCAAGTCATTGTAACTAACAGATCAGATCATATCAAGATCGGATCGTTGTAATTAGTAGTAGCGGATTTGTAGGATCTAGATTGATCCATGTACTTGTAACACAAGCCACGTTCAGGCTATATATATACATGAGACCACGGCCAGGTCAAGCATCGGCCTAAACAGTTTTTCAACTTGGTATCAGAGCTTGATCCCTAACCCTAGCCGCCATGTCTTCCTCCAGCCCTCCCCTTTCCTCTCAAACCACCGGCGCCATCGTCTCCTCTTCGACGGCGTCGATCATGACCTCCACCACCCCTGCCACATTTGCTAGCGCGATCACCGTGCGGCTCTCTCGGACAAACTTCCTTCTTTGGAAGTCTCAGGTCGTCCCAACTCTGCGGGGCGCCGGCCTGTATGGCTACCTCGACGGCACTCAGAAGGCGCCGTCCACGACGATCATCGAAGGCACAGGCGATGCGGAGCACCAGGTCCCCAATCCGGCGTACACTCGCTGGTATCTTCAGGATCAATCCATCCTCGGCGGCCTTCGGTCCTCCATGACCGAGGATGTCCTTGCGCAGATCACGAGGGAGGAAACCTCTGCTGACGCCTGGAGCTCCCTTCACGCCATGTTCTCCGCTCAAAACCAAGGTAACGCCATCGGTATTCGTACTCAACTTGCGACATGCCGTCGCCACGATATGCCTGCTTCAGATTATTACCACAAGATGGTGTCCATGGCGGACACCCTGGCCAACATTGGTCAGCCTCTCAAGGACGCGGACGTGATCAGCTACATCCTCGCCGGCATCGGTCCGGCGTACAACGACCTCTTCTCGGCCGTCACCATCCTCAGCAACACGCGCGCCGTCTCCCTCAGCGAGTTCTACTCCTACCTACTCGCGCACGAGGCGCGCTTAGCCATGACGGCTGGCTCTGGCTCGACGGACTTCCAGTCCTCCGCGAACGCAGTGACACGCTCCAACGACAACCCGCCGCGCCGCAACGACAACAACAATCAAGGGCGTGGCGGCGGCCGTGGTGGTGGCGGCGGCCGTGGTCGTGGTCGTGGACGTGGCAACTACAACAATAACAACCACGGTCCGCGGTGCCAGGTGTGTGGCAAGTACGGGCACACTGCCCTTCGTTGCCGCAACCGCTTCAATCGCACGTTCCAGCCTGAGGAGTACAATGGCGGCCATGGTGGAAACTACCACCAGGGCGGCAACCATCAGGGTGGTGGCAACTATCATGGTGGCAACGCCGCAGTGTTCGGCGGTCATGGTGGTCATGGTGGTCACCAAGCCGAGCCTTGGTTCATGGACAGCGGTGCCATAGACCATCTCACAGGCGACCTCGACCGCATGACCCTTCAGGAGCGCTACCACGGCAACGATCATGTGCACGTGGCAAATGGAGCAGGTTTGCATATCTCTCACATTGGTCATTCACAAATTTCAGGCTTAGATAGAAATCTTGCTCTACGTAATATCCTGCATGTGCCCAACATTAGTAAAAATCTTCTCTCCGTTCATAAGTTTGTCTCCGATAATGATGTCTTTGTCGAATTTCACCCCACTGTTTTCTTTGTGAAGGATCGAGCCACGCAGAAAATACTTCTACTCGGTAGAAGCAAGAATGGACTCTACCCCATACCATTCCACCGTCCATCGTCATCATCATCAACTCGTCCTGCCCTCTCCAGCGTCAAGGTGTCCTCGTCTCGGTGGCATCAGCGTTTCGGCCATCCGTCATCTGCTGTTGCTCGCTCCATTATCAAGTCAAATAAATTAGCGTCTTCAATTGAGTCCGAGTCTTTAGTGTGCGATGCTTGTCAGCGCGCAAAGAGTCATCAGCTTTCTTATAGTCAGTCTACTCGTGTTTCTTCTACCCCTCTCGAACTTGTCCATTCTGATGTTTGGGGCCCTGCTATTGCATCCTCAGGTGGTTTTAAATATTATGTGAGTTTTGTGGATGATTTTAGTCGTTACACCTGGATTTATCTCATTAAACACAAATCTGATGTTGAACAAGTCTTTTATAATTTTCAGCATCATGTCGAGCGCTTCTTAAACACAAAAATTCGTGCCATCCAGTCTGACTGGGGCGGTGAGTATCATCGCTTGCATCAATATTTTCAGAAGAATGGTATTTCCCATAGAGTCTCGTGCCCACATACTTCACAACAAAACGGCATCGCCGAACGTAAACATAGGCACATTGTCGAAACCGGTCTTGCGCTCCTCGCTCATTCCTCTCTCCCAGTCCGATACTGGGATGAAGCTTTCTTAACAGCCTGCTACCTCATCAACCGTATGCCTAGTCGTACCACCCAAAACCTACCACCAATCACTCGCCTTCTCAATGTGTCTCCTGACTACTCTTTTCTTCGAACCTTCGGCTGTGCGTGCTGGCCGAGCCTACGCAAATATAATTCTCATAAACTTGACTACCGATCCAAACTATGCACTTTTCTCGGTTACAGTTCCATGCACAAGGGATATAAGTGCTTAGATCGTTCCACCGGCCGTCTCTATATTTCTCGCGACGTCGTGTTTGATGAGTCCATTTTTCCATTTGCATCCACAAATTCTTCTCCATCCCCTAAGCCCTTAACCGAATCCGTTCTCTTTCCTCAATCTGAGCCTGTGGTTGTGAATGATCATGCGAACAGATATGATTTAACCTTGCTCTTCCCTGTGCACAGTGTTCCTGCTGCAGGTACCGCCTCCTCGCCGATCGACGTTCCAGCGCCATGCAGGGATCCCGCCTCGCCATGCAGCTCTGGGCTTGTCGGCCCATCTCCTCCAGGAACACCCGTGCCGCCCTCGACTGCTACCGGGCCGGCCCACTCGGATCCGGCCGCCTCTCCTGCGTTGCGTTCTTCTTCACCGGGCGCCCGAACGTCCTCAGGCACGCCTTCCCCGCATGATCAGGCAACGACCTCGACAGCGCCCGCGTCGTCCACTGCACCCGTCGCCCGTACTATTCGTACGCGTGCCCAGACGGGTCATGCACGTCCCAAGCAGTACACGGACGGCACAGTTCGTTACAATCCCTACCGTCGAGCATTTTATGCTGCTCCTTCGACTCATCAACACGCTCTTGCCGAACCCGAATGGCGTGCGGCCATGGAGGCTGAATTTCGTGCTCTCCAACAAAACAGAACCTGGACATTGGTTCCTCGTCCAGCTCGAGTTAATGTGGTTGGCAGCAAATGGGTCTTCAAACTAAAATATCATCCTGATGGCTCCATTGATAAATACAAAGCTCGACTAGTGGCACGAGGTTTCACTCAGCGCTTTGGTGTCGACTATGAGGACACTTTTTCCCCAGTTGTCAAGCCTGCGACGGTCCGTTTGGTTCTTTCTTTAGCTGTCTCTCGGGGCTGGCACCTTCGTCAGGTTGATGTCAACAACGCTTTTTTGCATGGTTTTCTTGATGAGGATGTATACATGCAGCAACCCCCGGGTTTTGAGGATTCTCAGCATCCCTCCTATGTTTGCAAATTGCGAAGGCACTCTATGGTTTAAAACAGTCTCCAAGAGCTTGGTACTCTCGGCTAAGTGACAAACTCCAACAGCTTGGTTTTATTCCTTCAAAAGCCGACACTTCTCTGTTTATTTTTCATCACGGTGAGGTTCAGATTTACATGCTTGTTTACGTGGATGACATTGTGATAGCTGGTTCCTCCTCTTCAGCTGTTGATGCTCTCCTCCGTCAGCTTTCTGTCACTTTTCCTCTTAAGGATCTAGGCCGTCTTAATTATTTTCTGGGAATTGAGGTCTCTCACAATTCAGGGGGAATGGTTCTATCTCAGCACAAATATGCTATGGATTTGTTGCATCGTGGCCTAATGGAGAATTGTAAGAGTGTTTCAACTCCCATGTCTGTCGTCGATAAGCTCGGTCGTGACAGCGGTACACCTCTCAATGCTGAAGATGCTCTCAAGTATAGGAGTATGGTTGGAGGGCTCCAATATCTTACCTTGACACGACCGGATATTTCATATTCTGTCAATAAGGTGTGCCAGTTCTTAGCTGCACCAACAGACGTCCATTGGGAGGCAGTAAAGCGTATCCTGCGCTATATAAAAGGGACAGTGTCGACTGGTCTCAAAATTCAGCGATCTAAATCTAGTTTACTTAGCGTTTTCACAGACGCGGATTGGGCAGGCTGCATGGATGACCGAAGATCGACAGGAGGTTTTGTTGTGTTCTTCGGTTCTAATCTTATTTCCTGGAGCTCTCGGAAACAACCAACTGTTTCTAGGTCGAGCACTGAGGCGGAATATAAAGCTCTAGCAAACGGAACTGCAGAGGTGTCCTGGATACAATCCTTATTGAAGGAACTACAAATTTCGCAGCCTCGAGCACCTGTGTTATGGTGCGATAATCTCGGAGCTACATATTTGACAGCTAATCCTGTTTTTCACGCTCGGACGAAGCACATAGAGGTTGATTTTCATTTCGTTAGAGAGAAGGTTGCAATGGGTGCACTTGATGTGCGGTTTGTATCCTCAGCGGATCAGGTGGCCGATGGTTTCACAAAACCAGTTACAGTTCGGATGCTTGATCGACTTAGACACAATCTCAACTTTGTAGTGGTTGATCTTGAGGGGGAATGTTAGACATAACGTAGAGATCAAGTCATTGTAACTAACAGATCAGATTATATCAAGATCGGATCGTTATAATTAGTAGTAGCGGATTTGTAGGATCTAGATTGATCCATGTACTTGTAACACAAGCCACGTTCAGGCTATATATATACATGAGACCACGGCCAGGTCAAGCATCGGCCTAAACAGTTTTTCAACTATCCGTGCGAGCTGATCGGCGGTGGCCCGAGCGTGCGCAGGACGCCCAGGTGCTAGAAACTGGTACGATCATTGCAGCGATCAAGGCGTGCTTGCGGCGCCGTGTATGCGAGCCTGCTGTGCAGTATTAGAGATTTGTTAAACGGGGAAAAAGGCGTGCTTGCAAAGGCGTGTAGGCCTGGTGTGCAAAGGATCTAATAGTTCATTTGATTCTGCTACTTACACAAAAGACTACTCCCTCCGTTACAAAATACAAAATGTTTTATTTTTATTTAGATCACATGTATATAATTATGTGTAGATTCACTCGTTGCAATTCGTATATACTCTCTCTGTTTCCATTATAAGATGCTTTAGTTTTTTCTTCTTCTGAATCACGTGTATCTAGACCTGTTTTGGTGTATAGACGTATCTAGAATGGAGGTAGTAGTTCGTATTCAAATATTCAAAGCATTTATGATTCGGAACAAAGGAATACTCCCTCCGTCCTAAATTATAAGACTCATCTTCAAATCCATGCAGTCCCAAAACAAATGACCTATTTGGAGTAATGGTATTAATTTTCCTCACCCCTCACCCAATTAAGTTTCATGCATGGCGTGTGTATGAATTAAAAAAAGTTGCATGCAAGGGTGGAAAAGGAATCAACCAATGCATGCAGTGGATGTAAAATAAAACAAAGCCAATTAAAAATCACCTTAGGCCTAGATATTTGGCTATTGAGTCTTATAAATTAGGACGGAGGAAGTACAAGGTATCCAGACGAAAATAGCTATGGTGGCCAGTCAGAGTCAAGAGTTTCTTGGGGACATGACCTAAAGTGAATAAAAGAGCGAGACAACATAATAGTGCATGCACGGTGATTATTTGTTCAGATAAATTTTTCTGATTGTGCGTGAGGTATGTGCCATTAAGCTAGACAACGATCATTGGAGACAACGACGAAGTCAAGGACCATGCGTACTCATAAGTTTCATAGGAACCTGAAGTGTGTCGAGAGGATCATGTTTTACAATGGCATCGAGCAATGCATGGTGATGTGTTGGGCTAATACGACGCGAGGTGGAGCATGGTTGGAGTCGGACAAGTCTGACTGGGCCTCAGACATATAAGGGAACGACATGAGGTCGGTCAGAATAGAAGAGGGCGGTGAGATCGGCGACGATGATATAACAACGTGATGCCGATGGTGTCTAGATTCAGAGGGAGGTGAGAGATTAGTATGCACGTTCTGACATACAATTATGCAAGATTGACTAAAGACATGAGCAAGGCATGTATTATATTATATATTTTTAAGAAGAAGTAAGGCTCAGAGAGCCAAAGATTAGAGAAAGCCACGGACCAGCAACCAACCGGGAAGAGAGCGGCGAAAGAATAATTAGGGATATTAAAACTGCACCAAAGAGGAGCTCTCTCACGCCATCAGCTTCTAGAGCCGTCCATTTTCGCTATCTCCCTATTCCTGGCCGTCTGATCACACGTTGGCTGGATATCCCTAGGGGACGCTTCTCTGGAAAACAAATTGGTGGCTCGTGGTTGATTTGGACCCGTACAAAGCCCACGTAGCGCTACCTGCAAATCGTTCGACTCCTGCTCCACTTGCTGCTTCCCATTCGACTCGCACCTCTCCCGCACAGGATCTCAACCTAGGAGTGGGCACCGCCGCCGCTAGAGAGGGAAAGAGTAAGGGTGGGAGAATCTGATGGCAACCTGTTCCATTCCATGATTCCATCCACCTCTCGCAGCAGTCCCTGGCGAACTTTGACGGAGGCGGCGGTGGTGGCGGATGGCGCACAGAGGAGACTGCAATGGCGCGGGGACCGAGCATGGCGGCGCCTCTCCGGTGACCGCTACCTCGTGTGTCAGTGCCTCTCCCCTGAGTCTGGCGTCCTGCAGCGCGCACACCACCAATCGTCAGTCCGGACGGTGGCGGCGTGGTTGCACCGACAGCCCCGCCCGCTGCCGTACTAGACGGCCTCCGTGCTTCCGACCTACCTCCCAGATATTTTCCCAATCTCTTCTTTGGATAAATAATTTAAGGAAGTGAAACATCTGTCAAAAAAGTAGCAGATAGGTCTACGATTTTAGAGTTCTAGATTACTGAATTGTAGTGATTTCAGATAGAGATAAGAGCATGTTTTGATGTGTCTTCAAGTCTGTAGGACTGCGTAAATCCTGCTCGATAAAATGCTCATGTGCTACAGTAAACAACTCATATTCTGTTTCATAAGCATCTACCAGCTTGGCAACCTTTTTATTTTGATAAATTTTATTCTAACTGTTGAGGTTGTGATGGAAGCTTATGGGGACCTCATGCTCATGGGATGGTCTTGCTGTTCTGGTGTAGTTCTGTCTAGCAGTGTGATGACAGGTTGCGTTGCGCCTCACCACCATGGATTAATTTTCTGGTTTAGATGGATATCTGTTTGGTATTGCAAGTAGCATAATTTTCTGATTTGTGATTTTAACACAACTCACAGTTCTCTCTGTCACATATGAGACAGATTGATTCTGCAACATTTCAGTTCACATACCAGATCGATGTCTTGCTGCATTACTCATTTTGGTAATTATGTGCTATCAAAGATTTCAGTCCATAGTCCAAGTTTTAATCTCTGCACAAAAAATTAGATATTTTTGTAAGGGTTTAAGTTAAATTCGATGGACTCTGTCACTATTCTGTTCTCTAACACTATTCACAACTTGATATCATGTTCTTATCTCCATTGTATTTGATCTTAGCATATATATGATTCATACTACTCAATTTTCCTCGCCTACAATAGTGGAAGATATTGTTGCAACAAGACAAGACCCTTTCCTTGTACTGGGTACAAGTGTTCACTATACATACCTTTTATGCTTGATTTCTCTTTGCGAATATTTTGAAGTTTTTCTTTAGTATTGCAAATCTAGAATGCACAGTGACATTAAAAAGGAAATTTGAAGTATTTCGTTTGTTGATATTTATTTTACTGCATGTTGTTCACTTGTTCACCAATTATGTTATTTGCCAAAAGGTGGAAGGTTTCATTTGTCTGGCTAGGATTCATATTGGTCTCAGCGACTGCAGGTTTGCTGTTGCGGGCTGAAGACGCCTCCACCGTGGCACAACACTATGAGAGTTTAGTGAAGGAGCCACGACTGATGGCATTGGCACCGCGGAACCTGCAGGAAAAGGCGAGGGCGCTGGAGCGCCTCATGTATAAGTAAATGACCCTAGCATAGATCCATGTATCCGGCTCAATACTGACTTTTTTCTATGTTTTCAAGGTTCTTCCTCCAGATTACATCAGCTGAAGTGTCGGCTGAATGGGATCGAAGACAACCCTTGGATATTTGCAATGATCACTCCAAAATTTGTGGCTTACCTGAGTACTAATTCTTATGTACATGGCATGGGGCTTTCTGCTGGTTCTACTTCTCGGTTTGTTCTTGGTATTTGCTACAAGCAGGTTAAAACTTGATTTCTCTTTAGTTCATTTTTAGGTAAGCACGTCAATTCCAGAATCATGCTGTATAGAGGTTGTGCCCCTTGGACAGCATAGTCATGATATAAATAGAGGAAAACCTTTAGCACCTGACCTTTTGCTTGCATACAATTAAGACTAATATGATTGACAAATATTGTTGGGCATTGCCATGCAGTACGGCAAATATCATTAGGCATTGTCATGTATACTCGATAAATGCGAACCCTTCAAGTGCAGGCTTAGAAGATTATAATCTATTCTACTTTGGCATTTGTTGCTAATATTGTCAGTGCCAACACTTTTCATGCTTCACTTTTGATATCTCTCAGCTATATAAACTTGGATAAGTTTCACTAAAGAATCAACACCAATCAAGTAATTTGATGGACTGTAAGGCTGCAACGGTCATTCTCAGAAATTTCAAGGTAGCCCTCATGCAGTTTAAAGCTTGCAAGCGCCTCCTATGTATGTAGATACCTTAAATATAGTAAAAAATACATGATATTCGTTATTTATCATATCAAACATCCCAGAGATAATATTTTAAAGGGGAATCAGAACATGTCTTTTGTAGTAGCTTTTGTCTAATGCGGTTAAATGCTATTTTTTAGTATCATTTAGCAAACTCAAGGACCGTTTATCTATTAAATCTAACAGTAGACTCATGTGCCACTGAACTGACTCCACGATGCGCAAGTTTCATCAGGTAGCTGATGTGCTCTGTAAATTGTGACCCTCCGCTAGGTAGGAAATACAATTATGTTGAGTAGGTTCTTAGCTGACTCCATGAATTATACCTGAAGAGTGGGGAGGGCAGCAGATAGAAGATATAATTTTTATGTTACTTGCTGAGGATGGCGTTTTGGTGCCCGGGTGCACCTGCACCCGGTTTTGTTTTCAAAATTTGAAAAATATGAAAACGCTTCAAAAAAATCTGAAAAAAATTGGGCAGAAACATACTTAAGTGTCGAACACTCGTAAAAAATTTCGACAGAAAATACCAATTTTTCTGCTCTGTGCAAAAAAGACAAATTCCAATTTTTTTCATATTTTCCGAAGTATTTTCAAATTTTGAAAAATCAAAAAGCAACCCGGGTGCAGGTGCACCCGGGTGCCAAAGTGAATATCCGTTGCTTGCATCCCTTTCTTCTTATTTTATACTCTTATACTTTGTAATGAAGGATTGGAGGCTCCCTTTTGTTAAGAAGAGTGTAATTTGGCTACCTCTTGTATGCTCATAATTTTCAAATAAAAATAATTTTAATATGATGCATGTGCTTGAAGCCTTGAACTGTGTTGAAACTGAGTGCAGAAGTACGATTCAAGTTGATATGCAAAATTAAAATTACAACTCTTATGAAGTTGTACCAAATCTTATGGATCGCACTTTCTTGACAATACAGTGGTACACTAAGCCTTATGACTTGCACGTTCTTGACAATCTTTTTCTTGACTATTCAGTGAGTTTATTTAAGAACTCGCTTTCCATGATGATATTTTACATGGCCCGTTTGGTGTACATCTATGACGCATGTATATGGTAACCTTGCACGTTTATTCAAATTTATATCAATGTGACATGCCTGAATAGCTCGGCTGGCATGAAGATGTGGAATATTGACATGATGTTGCTAGCACAACAATCTTCCATTGCTCCCTTCTGGGTTTCTTATTTCCTACATGTCTCATATTGACTGAGTACTAATTGCATATGAACCCTTCTTTTGACGACTAGGACCGTCAATTATTGAAGTATATGAAAGTTACTTTAAATTATTAACCGTGTTGCAGTCTCACTACTTGGACATACTGCATGATACAAGATGAAACAACCAAAATAGTATCATAATGGACCGGCAACGCACGCCTACATGTTCTAGTAATAAGAAAAACTAACAGCACTATACAAGGAGAATAACAAAAGAAAAAAAAGAAAACAAGTAAGTGGGAAAAAAAGCGACCCTGAAAGAATAAGAATAACATGCCCGTCTTTAATCTTGCCCATCAATCGATCACATCCAACGAGGAGCTCATGTAGTATTGTTCTCGCGCGGATCAGATTACCTATGACTACAAAGGCATAGAGGGTTACGGGTGTAGAAACAATATGAACGACGTGGCCACACACATATGGTACGATCATTTGCGCAGACATCCCTGAATGCAGGTGTCATGGGTATGTGAGAATTTAGAAGCTGCATATGGCATCATGCTCCAGGGCCGCCACCTCACCCGTTGGCGACAAGCCCATCGAGACAGCAGGTAGTGGTATTCTAAAAAAAATGTAGTGAATGACATCCACCGGCGAGCCTGACGTTTCACCTCACACCCCGATGATGGGACCGTCAAATGTGACAAACTCACGTTGTTGATGGAGCGAATGTATGACCTGACACAGACCGCTACAGTTTTGTGCACGTACAACATGTCAATGATAGCCACCGGCAAGGCTGACCTCCGCTCAGCATGGTAGACACGACGCACGCGAGCACCTACGCAAAGGAAAAACAGAGGAGAAGGCTACCGAAACAAAGAACATAGCCACACACATTGAGATGGTTTCAGACAACCAAATTCATTCCCCCCCCCCTTTAACTGTGACGAACACAGCAGTAACTATCGTACTGAGCAACAAATGTTGTAGATCCTTATTGATACAAGTTTTTCAGCAGCTACACAAACCGGCGTTGAGCACCATCGAATCTCTCAAGAAGAAAAAAAATCACATGAAGCGATCACACTATGGTATATATAAATACAGAAATAAACATCATGTAAAGCTAACAGTCAATAACTCATCCTCGGTAGTACACACCATCCACCTTGTGGTTGTCTTTATTTGTTCTTAACTCTCATCTCGCGTGGGTGCATATATATACCATCCACCGTGGTACAAGTTAGCCAGATACTTCCCATCCTTGTGGTTTATTGTTGTGATAGGCTATACTGAGAAACATACGAAAGAATGAGATAGATAGATATATAATATTGATAGTCCACTTTTCCAAACTAGTTGTCCACCCTAGATACTGCACTCCTCCATTCAGCTAATTATCCTCATTTTGTTTTCTGAAAGTATCTTTCAAGGATCTACAAAAAGAAATTATATTATGCCACTCGCACAATATCACAAATATGTCGGACTGGAAGGCATTCAGAAAAGATCAGTTTGTAGCTTCCCGTGGTCGAGCGGTGAATCTACCCTCCGACGTAGTTACCCATGGCCGAGTAGCGCATTTATTCTAAGACCATGAGTAACTAGTGTCTCCACATCGTCTAGAGAAGCTAAGAACTGATGCAAAATTCTGACTTAACATTGTCGGGAAAGCAGTCGATTGGTTGCCTACCAAAGTCTACTTGTTATTATTTATAGAAGTAGTTAATATTTAAGAGTGCTGGTTTTCCTAAACATTTTTCACGTGCAGATCAAGCATGCTCTATGCCTTCTCCCAATTCGTAAGATATTATCCTTTTGTTTGAACGGGAAAGGCCTAAAGGGACCTAGAAGCATATATTCATCACGGTGAGTACAAGAAGGACGAACACAACATAGGAATTACACCCATGTCTTTACACTTTGCAAACAGGCCCTCTAAAATAAATATAGAAAAGCAATCAAGGGCCTTTTCTCCACCGCACGTCACCGACGACCTCAAGGCGAAGGAACTGACTGCACCACCGGGGACTGTACCACTTGGAGTGCAACCAGCCATGGATCCTTCACCGAGATCCAAGATCCTCCAGTGAAGGAGGAAGAAGCTTGGGCAATACCTGCAACCGAGCATGGAGTGGCTCCCATCGCCATGGATAGCTTCAGCAAAACGCGGCCTCTGCTGATGACCTCCGTCCAAGACAGTTGCTTCAGGAGCACCACCAAGGATTCACACGCCAACTTCCCGCCGCCGGTAAGATCTAAGAAGAGTGTCGTCCTTCCACTCTCCCTCTCCCTCTCCCTCTATTTGAGGGCTGAATCAAAGCAGGCCGACCGTGCCACCTTGAGGGGTAAACAATGTGGCTCAAACACCTCCACAAAAAAGGGCAAAATGTCATATGCACATACCAACAAAGCGAATTAAGCCATCCACGATATGAAAGGACAAAGTATATACCCAATATACAAAGCACGTTTTTTTTGTAGCTTTCTATCATAAAATGTAATTTAGCAACCGGTCAAAGTTTACTTTGGAAGCGGCGGATGCACAACACACGGACCCCTTTCCCCCAACGGGGAGGATTGTTCTATCGTCGTCGATCGCATTTCCTGTGGAGGCATCAAGGTTGCGGGGAGTGTTTATGCCATATGACGGTTCAGTCACTCCCATAGACATCTACTAATCGGCAAGGGCCATGGACGGGCCAAGGTATAGGTTGCAGATATCTTGGGCGAGTTTATGCCACCAGCGCATCCTCACAGTCACCGTTCTGATGTGTCTTTACTCTTAACACCTCACAAACTTCTATGAGCTCAAAATCCGGTATCTCCACAGAGCCACAACAACATTCATTAATTTCTTAATCTGCTCAAACCATGATGCAAATATATGACGGGAGATCACACAAAACAATTAGACGCCCTCATAGTTCTCTTCTCTTCTCATAGTGCAGAGCTCCCCAAGAACAGTCCGCGCAATTCTTTTCCGCTCGTCGCAAATATGGTTGTAACTTCAGAGACGAACGTCTCAGCTCACACTGCAATTCAAGTACACAGATAACATGTGATTTAACACAGATTGCAAACTTGTACTAAACAACCTAGCTGAAACTACAAGCTCGAGTATTTATACTAGCTTAAGTAGCTTCAGCTGCTATGCAACCTTCAGTAGCTATGCTGAAACTGAATAACCAATACTGAACCAGTGTTAAACCGAACAATCAATCAAACTCAACAAGTGTAAAAAATTGATCCAACATTGATCACCGCTGAACAAGCAATTCAGCCTACTGCAGATTACAGGTGAAGCAAATTACAGCCAGTTCCAACTTCTAAGTACTTAAATTAATGGTGCTCAAGTGCTCATAAGGTGTCATGGTCATGTGAGAATGTAGACGCTACATATGGCATCATGCTCAAGGGCCGCCACCCCACCAGCTGGTGACAAGATCATGGAGACTGCAGATACTGACGTTCCAAAAAAATCTTGTGAATGACGGACACCGGGAAGCCTGACGCGCCACGTCACACGCTAATGAGGACCGTCAAATGCGACAAACTCACTTTGTTAAAGCAGTGAATGTGTAACCTCACTGAAACCGCTACCGGCAATCCTCGCCTCCGCTCAGCATGCTAGACACGACCCAGCCGAGCACCTGGACAGGCATCACCAAAGCTAAAACACTGAGTTGCACCCAGAGAGATGGTTTCACACTACGAAATGCCTTTTCCCCCTTCAACTATAACGAATACACCAGTAAACGTCGTACTGAGAGGACGCTCTACGTGAACCAGCATTGGGCATCAACACGTGCTGTCAGTCTATGCACCTAGGCCTGGTTGAATTCAAATAGAACGACCATACCTACAGTAAGACCTTGTTTGGCTGTCCGGGTAAAATCTCCCTGAGAAAATAATCCCGACTGGGATTCTGAAGAAACAAGTATAAAAGCCCGGGATTCTGTTCCCGACCTCCGGACTAGGGAAAAAATTTCCCCGCGAAAAGGCCGGGATCCCCCCGGGATATCTGTTACCAAATGAGCCCACGAAACAAGTGTAACAGGCTGCATGCAGGCCAACCTGCCCACGAAATTAAACACGAAGTGGTCACACACTGTCATATAAATACACAATTACACATCGGGTCAAGCTAATAGTCAATAGGTCGTCCTTGGCAGTACTACAGATCATCCACCTTGTGGTTGTATTTATTTCTTCTCAATCGTGTCGAATAAACAAAAAAAATCTTCTCAACGATGTGTGCATATATACCACATCCGCCGTGTCACAGTTATCCAGGATAGTTCTCATCAACTGTGGTTTATTGTAGTGATAAGCTAGACTGAAAAGGATACCAAAGAAACATCTATACATTTTTTCTTCAAATTATCTAGCCATCCTAGATAAAGCAATCTCTGATTAAGTCAACTCTTCATTTTTGTTTTTTCTGAAAGTATCTTTCGAGGAAAAAAACATAACCTATATTATGCCCCCCCCCCCCACACACACACACACAATATCACAATTATGTCGGATTGGGAGGCATTAGGGAAATTCGTAGATGCCACATCTCATGCGGTTGATCAACTCTCCATCGTTGATTTATGCTGTGGTAATGCTCATCGAGAATGGTGTTGCAAGAGATTTCGAGATCATGAGTAACTAGTCTCACGGCCAGATCTAGAGACGCTGATAACTGATTGCCTTGATGCAAAATTCTATCATGCCATTGTTAGGGAAATAAGTCGATTGGTTGTGTACCAAAATCAACTTGCTACTGATCTGAAAGAAGTAGTTAATATTTTGGCAAATGTTGGTTCTCATCTTCCCTAGCCAATTTTCTATCGGGTGCAAATCAAGCATGCTCTATGACCACCATCTCCCTATGCCTAAGCAATTAACACTATTCAGTTACCTAAAGAGGATCTTTGGTTTTCATAGCATGTGTTTTACATTGGTTTTTCTTTGTTTATTACTCCCTCTAGAACGAAATATCAGGCGTTTTAGGTTGAGAATTTTTTGTAATTCCCATTTTACCCCTAGTTCACATACAACTTCGGTCGGGTCGCGCATATTTGTCTCGCTCAGTCCCCTCGCTCGCCCACGTCTCTCACGTTGCCATCGTTGCCGCCCCTCCATGTCGCCACCCTCTTCCTCTGACTCCATATCGTCACCGACATATTCCTCACCAGTCTCCACCGCCTTCTTGCTCTTCGGAATCCCCTATTCGCTTGTCCCTGTCTGCGCGCCAGAGAGTGGGAGGTCAAAGGTGGCATTTTTATGCGCCGATGACGTGCTGCTGGGTGAGGAGGCGCTGGATCTGATTGTAATCTTCTAACCGTCTGCATTGCGTCTACTTTCTACTCTAACAGTTTTAAGGAAAAGAGTTTTAAATCAAGAGTAACCAGTTTCACTTTATCTACAAAAACTGGCCTTTTCGAAAAACAACCTACAAAAACTACCAATCGGCTTGGTTTGACATTAATTTTTGGCTTGCAAATGTTTGGACAGGCCTAAAATATTAGCTATCAATGATCCGCTATTAAATTACCTCACCAAAAATCTCTGCATAACTCTTTTTTTTGGAAAGCTTTGGTTACAACAAAACTGTTTGCAAACCGGCTTTATCTACAAAAACTACCAATCGGCTTGGTTTGACATTAAATTTTGGCTTGCAAACGTTTTGACAGGCCTAAAATATTAGCTATCAATGATCCACTATGAAATTAGGTCACCAAAATCTCAGCAGAACTTTTTTTTCGTTGGCAAGCTTTGGTTACAACAAAACTATGTGCAAACCAATCATATCCTACAACAGAGTTGTTTCTACACCTCAGCAATTATGATATTATGTTCTTAAAAAGTGATTCTATTTTTAAATCGTATGACCCTAGTTACGAGTTTTGAATAGTTCTCACACATGGCAATCGATAGCGATCGACGTGCAGGATTTGTTTAATGCACCTCCGTGCATGGACATACCCGTTTTCAGTCCCCATCAATACCGCATTGTAAGACTGCATGACGATCGATCCCGTCCAAGAAGGAACTCGTGCTGAATTTTTGGTCGTAGAGCACGCAGATCGGAAGAAGAGCAACTGTCTTTGCTTGAGTTTGGCGATGCGGCACCGTGGCACAACAGCCACGACTAGCACCACATCATGAAAGCAAAGAGATGGGGACACATAGTGGATAAATGGCGCCGGATGACGACGACCATCGCATGAGTTTCCGTGTGGAGGTGATGAGATCCCTGCCAACGAGTCACCTCTTCCTATTGTGCTGGAGTAAGAGGAAGGGGTGATCGAGGCGAGCCCTGACCTCCTCCCCCGCCACCGCCAGTGGGCAGGCTTCCTATGACCTGCACCTTCTAGTGCTTGAACGGCTAGAGAGCGATCGGCCTGACCACGTTTGTGGCAGATTGTTCTTTCATCTCACAATGATACCATATACAGTTGTTTTGTATGTTTCGTGGATAATTGTCGGGCTACCACTATAATGGATTCTTTTGACCAGAAAAATTACATGCAAAATCTGTAAAAAATCATAACGTTTGAGTGTGAATATTGGAAGTGATATACAGATTTAGAAAGATCTTACCACAAACTGCTTTGGCCAAATGATAAGTTTCTTGTGTGCTTATTTTTTCATCTTAATACTCACACAAATGCGACAAACTCACTCTGTTGAAGGAGTGAACATATGACCTCACCTAAATATCTACAACTTACTAAGAAAAAGTACAATATGCCAATTACTCATCGTCGGTGCTACATGACATTCACCACAGTCTTGCAGATGAGTTATTGCCGTATTAGTTTTTACTACCTTACACCTGGCACCTGGCACCGTGTGTGCATATATATACCGTTTGCCGTGGTATATAGTGATCACTTGGTCAATATAGTCCCTTCCACCGTGGTTTGTTATAGTGTCAAGAGACGCAGACTAAAGCAAAATGTACATAGTTCATTCCTTCCAAGTGAGCTAGGCGCCCTGGATAGTACTCCTCAAGTTGATTATCGTCATTTTTATTTTGTTACAGCATCTTTTTAAAAACTTAATTATATTATGTCACACACTGTATCACAAATGTGTTGGATTTGGAGGCCTTAGGAAAGGATCAACGAGTCACTGCAAGAGCACCTGCGGTGGGACGCGGCTCCCCTGACTTGTAGAAGCAACGTCACGGCCCGTAACGTAACTGATCCATCCGCCGTCCAACAGCATCCGATGTCTCTCCGTACACCTTGCAGGCCCGTGGTTGTTTTGCATTTCTACCTACAGTGTACACGCCAGGACGGGTCAAGTTGGAGGGAAAACCACAAAACTTTTCATCTATTGAGCGTCATGGAGCTACAACTAGTCACATTTTGCTCGCCGAGGATAAGAGCATTGTCGTGAGAGATCGGGATGTGTTGGTGGCTGTAGGAGACGCGAGCATCCCAGTTACCTGCAAAGAAAATCCCGCAGCACGAATAGATAGGGAAGGGATGTAAAATGTGCAGATAACTTCCGCACCGAATTCACATCTGTATCCTTTAAAAAAATATATGATGTAATTATAAAAATTTGTCGGATATAGATAAGGATATGGTTATTGTTCAGACCACTAGTAGGAAAAGCTCACTAATAGCATATTTTTTTATCCTTATTGGTATATCCTTACATTTGTTTTGTATGTTTCGTGGATAATTGTCGGGCTACCCCACTATATAATGGATTCTTTTGACCAGAAAAATTACATGCAAAATCTGTAAAAATTCAGAACGTTTGAGTGTGAATATCTGAAGTCCGATTTTTTCATCTTAATACTCACACAAATGCGACAAACTCACTTGGTTGAAGGAGTGAACGTATCGCCTCACCTAAATCTCTACAACTTACTAAAAAATGGTACAATATGCCAATTACTCATCGTCGGTGTTAGGACCCCTTTTGTCCCACCTCGCCTAGTGGAGGAGGCCACACTCAGCTTATAAGGGAGAGATTCCCTCCTCCCTCAGTCCGGGTTGTTGGGATGGAATGGGCTCTCACTTATAGTTGGGCCGTGTACGAATAAACGTCTAAAACTAGGCTGAGTGCTAGACTAAATCTGAGTGGACGCTAACAGTCGGTGCTACATGACATTCATCTTGCAGATGAGTTACTACCGTATTAATTATTGTGCGCATAAATACCGTTCGCCGGAGTTATATAGTGACCAGTTATCCAAGATAGTCCCCATTCACCATGGTTTGTTCTAGTATATCCCCATTCACTGGGAGATATAAATAGTCCATTCCTTCCCGGTGAACACCATGGATAGTAGTCCTCAAGTTTATCATCGTAATATTTTATTAAAGCATCTTTCAAAAAAAAAATATCACACACTATATCACAAATGGGTTGGATTTGGGAGGCCTTAGGAAAAGCTCAACATGTAGTTTCGAGAGTTCCTCCGTTGGGATGCGGCTGACTTATAGAAGCGACATCACGGTCGTAACGTGACTGTTTCCATCCGCGGTCCAGCAGCATCTGATGTCTCCATGTAGGCCTTGCAGACCCGCGGTTAGTTTGCCTTTGTGTCTACACGCCGGCACGGGTCAATTTGGAGGGAAAGCCACCAAACTAATTAACATTGGCGCCAAATCATTCACCGCCGTATCTATTGTGTGCCATGGACAAATAATCACAGTATGATGTGAAGAAAAAAAGAAGAAGGAGTAGATACATTGACGATTGAACTCTCAAAGGATGAGAGCATTGTGGAGAGAGATGTGGATGTGTTGGTAGCTATAGGAGACGATCAGACGAGCATCCTAGTCAGCGGCAAGTAAAAATCCCCGGAGCTACTAACAGACCACTGCAGGTTCAGACTTCAGAGTCCAAGAGACAGGTACTTCTCGATATGTACCATTACTTCATGTGTGATATGGCACAAGCAACAAGAGTCTACATGTCTAGAAAAGTTTGTTTGTGAAACATAATGGTGTTTTATCCTGTTAGGACATACGCATCCTATGGTGCATAGGATTCAGAATATGAAAAAAACAAGGAATGCACATGATACAGAAGAATATTAAATTTTTGTTGCACATGTCAATCTGAAGCCAGTTGAGTACACTATCCGGTGCATTCAGAGTCAGTGCACCTAACAATTACTCGCCCGCGTCGCTCCTAGAGGGCAGCTCGCGCGAAATACTAACCGTCGCCCCCACACAGGTCCTCTCATATAAGCACTAACCGCTATTGGAGTAAGCCATCGGGGAAAAACTTGGCGGGACGGATGACGGTCGGTTCGTTCTCGCTTCGTCTTTTGCCGCGGCATTGGGCGACAGCCACCTATGAGTATGGCGGAGCAAGGATGCTGGGGCGCCGGCCCCTGGATTTTTAGGTGGTGGCCAGGCTGTCCAGTCGCCCACGTTCGAATTATGTTCTGCTTTCGTTATATATCTACCAAAGAGTTGTAAAAAATTTACAGTTTTGAAGTGATATATTGGCTTCAAAAACATGTTGGAACAACCGGCTTTGCATAAAAGAAATATGTTTTGTATTCTACCTTTGATCCTAACACACTATCAAATCAAACAAATTCACTTTGTTGAAGGAGTGAATGTATAACCTCATAGAAATCTCTACAGGTTATTAGAAAAAAGTACAACATGTCAATGATGGTCACCAGTGAGCCCCACCTCGCACACGAGCACCTAGACACATGGGAGCAGAGGAAAAACATAAGGCAACACTGAAAGCAATGAACCAAGTCGCACACATAGAGATGGTTTCAGTCAACGGAAGCCTTTTTTCGTTGCTTCAACTGTAACGGATATAGCAAATGTCAAACTGACCAAAAAATGCTCTAGCTCCTTATTCGTAGAAGTTTCTTAGCAATAAAACTTTGCAATAAATGAAGCCTGTGTGCATCGTTTCAATGCAGAGTAAACTGTTTTGATCCCCTTTTCAAAAAAAAAAAAAAAAAAACTCTAGCTCCTTATCTATCTATACGTCTTATAAAACAAAACTCCACTAAGTTTATTTATGATTTTTCTATCTCAACATGCAAGCTATCCACATCATCTACTCTCTTAGGCTATCAATTGTCCATGTCACGTCCATTAATATTTATTAATCTTTATATGCAAAATCCACATCATTAATCTTTTTAATTATTTAATTGTAGTGCAAATAATTTTATACATACATATTTTGTGTCGAATAAATTTAGTACTCAACTATGACAAACTGAATTTTCCATATTCGTATAGGGAACTTAATGTTTCATATTTTTCATGCCCTTTTATTTAAAATATAAATTTCTAAGTAGATTCCCGCTACAACGCTATTGGTACAAGTTTTTCGTCACATGCTATCATTTTATATGCACCTAAGCGGCTAAGCCTGGCTTAATTCAACTTAACACCCACACCTACAGTCAGGCTGCAAGGCTGCAAACCGACCTGCCCACAGACACAAGAAGTGTTCACACTATGGTATAAATACACATCCTCGGTACTACACACCATCCATCTTGTGGATGTCCTTATTTCTTCTTAACTCTCATCTAGAGTTTGTGCATATTTACCATCCACCGCGGTACCAGTTAGCCAGGATAGTTCCATGCACCGTGGTACCGGTTAGTCAGGATATATAGTTCCCATCCACCAGGTACCAATTAGCCAGAATTGTTCCTACTACCGTGGTTCATTGTAGCGATAAGCCGATAAGCTAGCCTGAGAAGTATACTAAAGAAAGATATAAGCTACCGTGGTTCAATTTTTTTCCAGGCCGTTTAGCTAGCCACCCTGGATACTGCACTCCTCGATTAAGAAAATTCTCCTGATTTTTGTTTTCTAAAGTATCGGTCGAGGATATAAAAAATATATAATATTCCACACACCAAGAATATCGCAAATATGTCGGATCAGGAGGCATTAGGGAAAGATCAGCTCGGCTGCGAGAGGTCGTGTTGTGCATCTACTCTGCCCGTTAGTTTAAGATGTTGCAATTGACAACGAGAATGGTGCGTAGGACTGGTAGATTGGTTTGATCCAACATTTTAGCTTACTTTTGTCGAGAAATTCGATTCATCAACACCTTTTTTAGAAATCTATGGCGTAAAGGATCATCCAGAATCTTTTAATTATTTTCTTAAGCTACCAAGATGTACAAGAAAATACAACAAGTGTGGAGATAGAAAGGAGTAAAGGAAAAAATGAAAATTATATTATATTATATAGTTAGTATTTTTTCGAAATGGAGGTTGAACCCCGGGCCTTTGTATCAAAATGATGCACAAACTTTTTTAATTAATAATAGAAAACAAGGAACCACCAAGCCTTACAAAGTACATCGATCAGTCGCAAGCCACCGTCCAGGCGACAACTATCGCTACACCTACAAGCTTTGATGGAGGGGCGTCATATAAAAATTTAAAAGGAAATCTCTAAAACATCACCGTGTTTTGAGTCTATATATCCGAGTTGTATCTTGGATTATTTAGAAAAATCTTAGCACAACCTGCTTTAGACAAATTAAATCGGTTTCTTGTGTGGTCTACCTTTGATCCTAACACTCGGTCAAATGCGAAAAATTAACTTTGTTAAAGGAATGAATATATAACCTCATTACCTCACACAAACCTATACAGGTTATTAAAAAAAGTACGGAATGCATAAGCTCAGTACCTCCGCTCATACGAGCACCTGGACGCACGAGATCACCTGGACGCAGTGGAGCAGAGGAAAAACAGAGGAGAAGGCTACTGAAGCAAAGAACAGAGTCACAGAGATAGAGATGGTTTCAGGCCACAAAATGCCTTTTCCCCTTCAACTGTGACGAATACAGCAGTAAATGCCGTACTGAGCAACGGATGCTCTAGATCCTTATTTGTACAAGTTTTTCTGTTTCTACAGAAATAAGCATGGGCATCAACACATGTTGTCATTGTATGCACCTAATCCTGGCTGAATACAACATTAACATCCTTAGGTACAGCAACAGGCTGCAGGCCAACCAGCCTACAAACACACGAATCTCTCTCAATAAATTAAAAATAAACGCACACACACACGAAGTGATCACAGTGTGATATAAATACACAATTAAATATGCTAACTGTCAATAACTCATCCTCAGTACTACCCCACAGCATCCACCTTGTGGTCTTCTTTATTTCTTCTTAACTCTCATCTGGCGTGTGTGCATATATACCATCCACGGTGGTACATGTTAGCCAGATAGTTCCCATCCATCCAAGATTGATTGTAGTGATAAGCTAGCCTGAGAAGCATATCAAAGAAACATAGTCCATTTTCTCCAAGCGAGCTAGCCAACCTGGATAGTTCACACTCCTCAATTATGGCACTTCTCCTAATTTTTTTTTGTGAAAGTATATTTTGAGGACATACAAAACATATATTATGCCCCACAGGCACAATATCCATAATATGTTAGATTTGGGAGGCATTAGGAAAAGATCATCATGTAGTTGTGTCAGGTACCCTCACGGCTACGGTATCGACACGATAGGAAACGACAACATACCTGACCAGTACGGGCATGGAACGAGAAAAGCATGACCATCAAGCGCGGGGATATCAATTGCGACATCGACTGCGGATAGTGCCTCTGCCTGTGCTGCTACGATTACTACGGCGGCGGCGACGACTGCCCCTACAGTGGAACCTCGTCCGTCCACCACGATGATTCCTCAGACAAGTATTGCTCATGCCGGTGTTGGTGCTTGTGCTGCTGGCTCCTGATCATCCTCGTGGGGATCGATCGTATTTTTCATGGCCTTCGCCAGCGCGCCCTTCACCTACGTCAGGCTTCTGCAGCACGGACGACTCACTACGTCACGGCTGAGCTATAGGGGCACTTAAAAGTGCCCTGAAAAGTCAGTTAACTTTCCCTAATAAATTTTTAGTGCATTTTTTTCAAATACCCAATATACTGGTGCCTCTAAATTTTTTTGGGACAGTTGTTTAAAATACCCCAAAAACTTACCATTTAAGGACACTTTACCAAAGTGCCCCGAAAAGTATTAAGGGCACTTTGTCTAAGTGCCCTGAAAACTTTTAAGGGCACTTTGTCAAAATGCCCCGAATGTTTTCAGGGGCAATTTCAAAATTCTCCAAATATACACACAAATCAACCTAATCATCCAAATATTACACACAATTCACATTTCATAAGATCCGAATCACAATCAGATGTTTATCCATCACAATTCAGAAGATCAAATTCATAATTCCAGTACAAACAAGCAATACAAACAATGAGAGAAGCTACATAAATCAGTTAATTTACATCTGCTTGCTCTCTGTAACAATGAGAGGAGCTGTAATAATTCTAAAATCACATAACCGAAGCAAATGGCTAATTAACATTTGTGAGTGCAAAAAGCTGCAATATAAGAACTACTTGCTTGTAGACGATTCCAAATGGCTAATGATGTTGCAAATCTCCATCCAGCTCCCCATGTTTTGAACCTGTCAATCTTTCATCACAATGAACACAAATATTTAGCATATTATTTACTACAGAAGTAGGAATTGCACTCTGAATAGAGATAATCAAGTAAAGAATCCTAGTTTATGATTTAAACACGAAAGAAAGTTCCAACTCAAGAGTGAACTGAAGTACTGAACTCATGAGGGAACATAGATAATCAAGTACAGAATCCTAGTTTATGAATTCACATGGTGCCAGTGATGGTTCCAGACCTCATCCCCAAATTAATCATAACTATAAATACAGCTAGTGTCTTGCAACTTTATTCACTTTCAGCTAGCAGTGCATCGATCAGTTTGTTGTAATATCAAGATAGATCATGATATTATGCTACCAAAAATAGTACTTATGTTTGTCCCACACATTAATATGGAGAGTACTGTATCATACTATCATAACTTTGGAAACACACCTTCCCTCCAGTTTGAGCTTTGTTCCTTATGTTGTTCACAGTGGATCAGGAAGGCACGAGGATACTATGTCACTGCGTCAAATATGAGAAAAAATCAGAACCAAAACCAGCACAATTTACTTGTTCAACTATATGAGTGGACATGTCAATGTTGTAGGGAAGGTGCAGAGATGTAGCAAATTCCATCTAGACATAAAAAAAATTCAATACAAGACAATGGTAAGTGGAAGTTCCTTAAGTGGTATAGCTAGACAGTAAAGGTGCAGAGATGTAACCAATTCCATCTCAACATTAAACAACAAAAATATTCGAGAAAATCAGAACAATATAAACATATAAAAAATTAAATGCTAATTGTAGATGGTAGATAGCACTCCCTTTGTTGGAGCAATATTACAATACTAATTGTAGACAGCTGAAGAACATGCCACAGTAGACGACATTGGCGCCTTCTGGACATGCTCCGACACAATGAGTCAAATATGACAATGTAGGGCGCCTGAATCTGTAGAATGCACATATGTGTCAAGTATTTAACTGAAAGCCAACTAATTTAGGTCATGGTGGTGGGCATC
The DNA here is from genome assembly GCA_012064385.1 of Puccinellia tenuiflora. Taxonomy (NCBI): domain Eukaryota; kingdom Viridiplantae; phylum Streptophyta; class Magnoliopsida; order Poales; family Poaceae; genus Puccinellia; species Puccinellia tenuiflora. The sequence continues at coordinate 33,687 of QRDG01001156.1, read as the reverse complement.
AACATAAGCATTTGATAAAGGGTTCTACTTTTTTTTGTGCATGTCAATCTAACAGTGACAATGACAATAAACTCCCAGCTCGGAAGGGGTTAGTGAAAACACTTTCTAAAATAACTATATGATGCAAGTGACCACATTGATATGATAGTACTTGGCTTTTGTACCAACGAACAAAACACACAAACACACATTGTTAAATTTCTCAATTATTTTATAAAATGGCATATGATTCTCTAGTTCAAACAAGTAGTATTACAGTATAGAAAAACAGCCAGGATGAACCTATCAAACTACTTTTATTGCATGATTTATACAAGAAAATATATCATCAAGTAATTATCAGGCATGATATGATATATAATTAAACCAAATCATGCTTTAGGAAGCATTCAAGAACCATACCATGCACAAGACTAACAATAGGACCCAATTTATAAACCCAAGCATGTGTAGGACATAGATGCATCCATCTATACATTTAACAGAACATTGAATCAACCACACAGTAGCAACTAGAGCTAAACCAGGCCACAAATAACAAAGGAAATATCTGACCGTAGACAAAAGATAGGCGACGACCACTGCGGTTGCGGTGCGGACAAACCACCGCCGTCCAGCAGCAGAACCACAGTGGTAGGCAAGGAAGATGAGGTAGTGGCCATAGCAGCAGCATCCACACTATCACCACACCATAGCAGAACACCACCACCGCACTACCAAACCACACTACCACCAAATCACCGGTACAATACCACACCATCTCCACACACCACAGCGCCACCCCAGCATCTCCAAACCACAGCACCACCACATCATCACCGTGGGGACGCCTAGATAGCTAGGTCGAGCAGGCCCTTGAGTTGGAAGTCGAGGCCGTCGGGGAGGAGGATCAGGAACACGTGATGTCGAGGAGATCGTGGGCGTTGAGGATGCAGCCAGAGGCTGTGGTGTGCGGAGCAACACCGGTAGCCCGAGCCGGACCCCACGGTTAGGGTTTGCCGCGGGGGCGCATATGAGGCGTGATGGCCTGGCGGCGGCGAGGATCTGGCGGACGACGACATGGCGAAACACCACGGCTGGTGGCAACGCTGGGATCCACCAGCGATGCCGGGGTGACCGGCAGGGGAGGAGGCTAGGGTTTCCCGAGGTCGCGAGCACGGGCACGGGTAGCATCGAGGCGGCAGGGAACTATAAGAGGAGAAGCTGGCGGAGTTTGGCTACCGGGCGTCAGCCGTAGACGGCGAGCGGCGGCCGGGGCTGCGACCGGCAATCGGGGCAGCGAGCCGGAGAAGGGGAATCAGGGGAGGTGGAGTCGTGCGGAGAGAGAGATGCGAGAGTTGAGAGAGGATGGGGGTCGGGCTGGGTCTAGTCGACCTGGTCCAGCTGGACCTGTTGGGCCGGCCTGCTAGACCACTTGGACCGGCCGGATTAACCACCGTCTCTAGGCCAATTAGAGAGGGACTCGACAGACACAGACTGTGCTTGAAACTGCTCCATTCCATTTTTCTTATTCTTTTTTATTTATTCTATATTTATTAATTTAATTTCTCAAGTTTTCTTCCTAAGTAAAAATTATATTTTTTTATACCGTGGTTATTTCATTTTATAATAAGGATTTTTGTGCCCCGAAAGGATATGACTTTTAGGGACACTTTGGATTTGTGCCCCGAAAGATATAACCTTTGGGGGCACTTTGAATTTGTGCCCCGAAAGACTATGACTTTTGGGGACACTTTGAATTTATGCCCCGAAAACTATGACATTTAGGGGCATTTGAATTTGTGCCCCGAAAAACTATGACTTTTGGGGACACTTTGCTTCAAATGCCTTTAATTGTAAGCTTTCGGAGCACATTAAAAAAATGCCCGTAGCAAAATGACCCGATAGCTCAACCGTGACGTAGTGACTGAGGTGTACCACGTCGCGGCCTCAGGTGAGAGCGCACAGCTGGGCAGCGCCGGGTGATGAAGGAAAGCCCTGCAGGGGGCGTGGTCCGGCTGAAGCTGGCCGGCCGGTGTGACCTCACAGCGACGTGCAAAGGCTGGCTAGAGGTCAACTGCCCGCTGGAGCTGCTCTGTCGTCTGCTACTGGTTCGCGTACCAAGGTTAAGTGCGTCTGATCATATGCATGTTAAACCGCATTTGTTAGGACCACGTTGCTGAGTGAGTGAGTCCATCTATAATAATTTATAAGCTATCATTTTGTTAACTTGGCATTAGAATCCACATAATTGTTAAATATGTGCATATAGTGATGCAGTAAAATAATTCTTTCTTTCAACACTTCAAATTACGGAAAAAAAATGCGTTTATAGGCAATGGTTCAATTGGCCTACATATGTAAACAAATAGGCATGTTACACATGCAAATAGGAAAAAAAACGACTAGATATTTACTACGGAGGTAGTGGTTCATATTAAAATATCCAAAACATTTTATATTTTGGATCAAAGGCAATACACGGTATCCAAACGGAAATAGCTGCGATGGCCAGTCAGAGTCAAGATTTTTTGGGGACATGACCTAAAGTGAATAAAAGAGCGAGACAACATAATAGTGCGATGATTATTGTTCAGATAAAAAAATTCTGATTGTGCGTGAGGTCTGTGCCATGAAGCTAAACAATGATCATTGGAGGCAACAACGACGAAGTCAAATGACCATGCGTACGCATAACTTTCATAGGAACCTGAAGTGCGTCGAGCAACACATGGTGACGTTTGGGCAATATGACACGAGGTGGAGCATGGTTGCAGTTAGACAAGTCTGACTAGGGTCAGACATATAAGGAAATGATAAGAGGTCGGTCAAGAGGGAGGTGAGATTGGCGACAATGATGTAAGAACGTGATGGCGATTGTGTCTGGATTCAGTGGTGTGGAAACAAGTGGCGCATTGGTATGTGCGCTTCGACACGCGATGGGCGCAGGAATGACTCAAGATATGAGCGATGCTTGTATTATATTATAAGAAGAAGAGTCAAAGTTTACAGAAAGCAACATGCAATTAACCGGGGACGAGAGCGACCAAAAAATAAGAAAAGAAAAACTAAGAGAACTAACTTTTTTTTTCTTCAAAATGGGGTTACCCCAGCCTCTGCATCAATCGATGCACGCATCTTTCATTTTATTGCATAATTTATAGTTCAAGATGTTTCCTAATTGCCTCACTAAATTGCCTCACCAATCTCTACATAGTTTTTTCTTTGGCAAGTTTTGGTTAAAAATAATTGTCTGTAAACCAATCATATCCTAAATAGATTCGTTTGTACACCTCAACGGCTATGATATTGGGTTCATAAAAAAATGATCTCTATTTTTCATCCTATACCCCTAATTAGTAGTTTTGAATAGTTCTCACGTGGCAATCGACAGCTAGGTGCAGGATTTGTTTGATGCACCTCTGTGCGAAGACGTACCCGTCTTCAGTCCCCATCAGTACCACGTTGTAAGATGTGGCAGAACGATTTATCCCGTCCAAGGAGAGGAAGTCGTGCCGAATTCTTGGTCGTCGATCAAATTCCTTAAGCAAAACAACGAGGATCAGCCCAAGAAAGCTGAAGTCGCCAGCAACGGTATGGCTAGGCCATAGAAAATAAAGAATAGTCCTAACTTCCTCCTGTCTCGAAAACATGCAGATCGGAAGAACAACGGTTGTCTTCGCGTGAGTGCGGCGATGCGCCACCATGGCACAACAGCCACCACATCATGAAAGCAAAGAGATGGGGACGCATAGTGGATAAATGGCGCCGGATGACGACGACCATCGCCTGGTTTCCGTGTGGAGGTGAGAGCCATGCCAACGAGTCACCTCTTGCTATTGTGCTGGAGTAACAGGAAGGGGTGATCGGGGCGAGCCCTGACCTCCTCCACCGCCGCCGCCCGTGGGCAGGCTGCCTATGACCTGCACCTTCCAGTGCTGTAGCGGTCGGCCTGACCACATCTGTGGTGGGTTGTTCTTTCATCTGACAATGATACCATGTAAAGTGGTTCGTTTGTTTGGTGCATAATTATCGGGCTTGGGCTACCACTATATAATGGATTCTTTTGACCAGAAAAACTACATGCAGAATCTGTAAAAAATTCAGAACGTTATTTGAGTGTGAATATCCGAAGTGATATACAGATTTAGAAAGATGTTGACACAAACTACTTTGGCCAAATGATAAGTTTGTTGTGTACTTCCGTTTTCATCCTAATACTCGGACAAATGCCACGAACTCACTTGGTTGAAGGAGTGAATGTATGACCTCATCTAAATCTCTACAACTTACCCGAAAAGTGCAATATGTGAATTACTCATCATCGGTGCTACATGACATTCACCTAGCGTGCAGATGAGTTATTACCGTATTAATTATTCCTAACTCACATATCTGGCACCGTGTGCGCATATATACCGTTCGCGGGAGTTATATAGTGACTAGTTATCCAAAGTAGTCCCCATTCACCATGGTTTGTTCTACAATCCCCATGCACGGGGAGATATACATACTCTATTCCTTTCCGGTGAACTAGCCGTCCTGGATATTTCTCCTTAAGTTTATTTTCGTCATTTTTATTTTATTAAAGCATCTTTCAAAAAACATACTTCCTCCTATCCGAGCCGTAACTTATACGTAGAATTGTTCAGCTTGGGTTGTTTCCTCCCGACACTTTTAACGGATCGGAGTGAGTATATTATATCACACACTATATCACAAATGCGTTGGATTTGGGAGGCCTTGGGAAAAGCTCAACGTGTAGCTGCGAGAGTTCCTCCGGTGGGATGGGGCTAGGGGCGAATTTACCAAGTAGGCTTCGATAGGCTTGATCCTACCCTCCATTTTTGCCAAAAACATATCAATTACATATGCCTCAACCATAGATAATCATCAGAGCTCAAAGTTATGCTATTTATGTAATCAAAGAAGCTAAAAGAAGCTATACAAGCACACTGAAATAACTGAGCGTAGCTCTTCACAATCAGGAATCGACAGAAAGATGATAAATGGAACCTGCATGTTTTATGGCGTGAACCGATAAAATTAGACCTAAAAACATGATTTAATCTTTGTTGAATGTTCTAACTAGAGCAACTGGACATGTCTTCAGATAAAAAAAACTAGCTATGTCTTGCTGAAATGGGGATGCCCTTTCCCTTAGTTCTAAATCATTGTTTTACTTCATTTCCTCATATATCCATGTAATCCTATGAGTTATGTTGCCATAAACTTTTTTATGTTTGCTCTTTGAGCCCACCCTGTATTTTGATCCTAGATACGCCACTGGATGGGGCTGACTTGTAGAAGCGACGTCACGGCCGTAACGTAACTGTCTCCATGCACGGTCCAACAGCATCTGACGTCTCCATGAAGGCCTTGAAGACCCGCGGTTAGTTTGCCTTTGTGTCTACACGCAGGAACGGGTCAATTTGGAGCGAAAACCACCAAACTAATTAACATTGGCGCCAAATCATTCACCGCCGTATCTATTGTGCGCCATCGACAAATAATCACAGTATGATTTGAAGAAACAAGGAGGAAGGAGTAGATACATTGACGATTGAACTCGCAAAGGATGAGAGCATTGGAGAGAGATCGGGATGTGTTGGTAGCTGTAGGAGACGAACAGACGAGCATCCTAGTCAGTAGTCAGTGGCAAGGAAATAATCCCCGCAGCTACGAACAGGTCACTCCAGGTTCAGAGTCCAAGAGACAGGTTCTTTCCTGCACCATTACATCATGTGTGATAGCAATGGTGTGGACAAGAGTATCTAACATCACGAGCAACAAGAGTCTACAACTCTACATGTATAGGAAAGTTTGTTTGTGAAACATAATGGCGTGTTATCCTGTTAGGACATACGCATCCTATGGTGCATAGGATTCAGAATGTGAAAAATAAGAAGGAATGCACATGATACAGAAGAATATTAAAAATGTGTTGCAAACGTCAATCTAAAGCAGTTGAGTACACTATCGGCGTATTCACAGTGCACCTAACAATTACTCGCCCGCATCGCTCCTAGAGGGATGCTCGTGCGAAACCCTAATCGTCGCACCCGCGCAGGTCCTCCCATATAAGCACTAGCCGCTATTGGAGTAAGCCGTCAGGGAAAAACCCCGTGGGGGCGGATGACGGTCGGTTCGTTCTCGCTTCGTCTTTTGTCGCGGCATTGGGTGGCAGCCACGTATGGGTATAGCGGAGCAAGGATGCCGGGGCGCCGGACCCTGATTTTTTGGTGGTGGCTCGGCTGTCCAGTCTCCCACGTTTGAATTATGTTGTGCTATCATTATATATTTACCAAAGAGTTGCAAAGAAATTTGTAAAAAAATTACAACGTTTTGAAGTGATATATTGGCTTCAGAAACATCTTGGTACAACCGGCTTTGCATAAACGGAATATGTTTTGTATTCTACCTTTGATCCTAACACACTGTCAAATCAAACAAACTCACTTTGTTGAAGGAGTGAATGTATAACCTCACAGAAACTTCAAGAGGTTATTAGAAAAAAAGTACCCGAATCCTTTTCGTTCCTATCCTCTGCTACAGGGGACAGGAGGCGACTCCCAGGCGACCACCGCGTCCATCGTTTTCCTCTGGCCAGATCCGCGTCTCCCTCCTCTCCGGACGGCTCTGCCGTCGCCGGGAGCGGAGGAGACGTTGATCTGGCCGGGTGGACTTGTGTACAGTAGCTAGGGTTAGCTTGCTGTTTAGGGTTCCTGCTGCTCCCCTGTTCCGGCCTCGGAGGAGATGGTGGCGGCGGTGAATAAAGGTGCCCGGATTTTGCTCCTGATGGTCAGTTTGCTGACGTTCGGGGGTGGATCTGCGAGCTCGTTGTCCGGGGATGGCGGTCGGTTCGGCGGCGGCCTCCATCCAGCGGATTTTGTACCTGTTCCTCGCCGGCCTGGCGGTGTGGTCTCCGGCGCCGTCGGGAGGATCTGGGTCTTGTATAGGAGCTCCTTCTGCCTGAGCTCGGATCCAGCGCATGGTCGACGGATCGAAGGTGGCAACTCTGTAGCGGTGACGCCGGAGTTGAGGAAGGAAGTGGCCTGGCGATTGCTCGTTCATCGTTTTAGATTCCGTCGCTCGTCGGCGGATGTTTCTTGTTTCTCAAAGCCTTTAGGGTGCTTCGTTTCTCTGGGTGTGTGGCGGCCGGGCTGCTTCTGTCTCGCCGGCGTTGCCGGTGGCCGGAATCAGTCCCAGCCTCTATGGTTGTTCAGCTTTCTTGCTGTTGTGCTGGCTTCTCTGCTTTGGCAGCGTATGCCTGTGTTTGTACGCTCTACTGTACGTATTTATCTTTGAATACTAGCAGGTTTTATCTCAAAAAAAAAGAAAAAAAGTACAACATGTCAATGATGGCCACCGACGAGCCTCACCTCGCACTCGAGCACCTAGACACGCGGGAGCAGAGGAAAACATAGGAGAAGGCAACACTGAAAGCAATGAACAGAGTCACACAGATAGAGATGGTTTCAGTCAACGAATGCCTTTTTTGTTGCTTCAACTGTAATGGATATAGGAAATGTTTAACTAACCAACAAATGCTCTAGCTCCTTATTCGTAGAAGTTTTTCAGCAATAAAACTTTGTAATAAATGAAGTTTGTGGGCACCGTTTCAATATAGAGTTCACGGTTTTGATCCCCTTTTCAAAAAGAAAATGCTCTAGCTCCTTACTCGAACAAATTTTACGTCACATGCTGTCATTCTATTTGCACCTAAAGCCTGGCTTAATTCAACGTAACACCCCCACCTACGGCCAGGCTGCAAGGCTGCAAACCGTCCTGCCCACAGACATATGAAGTGTTCACACTATGGTATAAATACACATCCTCGGTACTACACACCGTCCATCTTGTGGATGTCCTTATTTCTTCTTAACTCTCATCTAAAGTTTATGCATATTTACCATCCACCGTAGTACCAGTTAGCCAGGATAGTTCCCATCCTAGCAGTTAGTCAGGATATATAGTTCCCATCAATCGTCGTAGCAGTTAGTTAGGATATATAGTTCCCATCCACCGTGGTAGCAGTTAGTCAGGATATATAGTTCCCATCCACTATGTACCAGTTAGCCAAAATTGTTCCTACTCCCTCCGTCCTAGATTATAAGTCCCATCTTCAAAACCATGCAGTCCCAAAATTCCCCCACCTCTAAGACTAATTAGCATTAATTCCCCTTTAGTTATTGGATGGTTACTCTCTCCACCAATGCATGAAAGAATTGAGCCCCAATAAAAGACCATCTTGGGACAAGATATTTGGCTAATGAGTCCTATAAACTAGGACGGAGAGAGTACTACCGTGGTTCATTGTAGCGATAAGCTAGCCTGAGAAGCATATACTAAACCCCTAAGAGGTTCTAGAATAACTATCCCGAACAAATCCACCCCTCCCGAACCGAACCGACCCCACCACCTACTCCCCAGTCCCCACCCACCACCTACCACGCACGACGCCATGACCACGATCCCCATCCTGATCGAACCACCGCCGGCTACTTGCAGCCCGCGCGCCGCCGCCCTCCCTCCACCTCGCACGCCGCCACCGCCCTCCCACGACCTCACGCGCCGCCGCCGGCCCCTCCCTCCACCTCGCGCGCCGCCGTCGGCCCCTCCCTCCACCTCGCGCGCCGCTGTTAGCTCTCCCCTCCTCCCAGGCGAGCTGTGGTGCTCCTCCTCGACCTCTGCCCGCAATGCCCGGGAGGACCCGACCTCCGCCTCTCTCCTCCGCCGGGAGCGCGCCGCCGCCCTCCCTCCACCTCGCACGCCGCCGCCGCCCTCCCACGACCTCGCGCGCCGCCGCCGGCCCCTCCCTCCACCTCGTGCGCCGCCGTCGGCCCCTCCCTCCACCTCGCGCGCCGCTGTTGGCCCTCCCCTCCTCCCAGGCGAGCCGTGGTGCTCCTCCTCGACCTCTGCCCGCAATGCCCGGGAGGACCCGACCTCCGTCGGGAGCGCGCCGCCGCCCTCCCTCCACCTCGCACGCCGCCGCCGCCCTCCCACGACCTCGCGCGCCGCCGCCGGCCCCTCCCTCCACCTCGCGCGCCGCTGTTGTCCCTCCCCTCCTCCCAGGCGAGCCGCGGTGCTCCTCCTCGACCTCTGCCCGCAATGCCGACCCGACCTCTGCCTCTCTCCTCCGCCGGGAGGGTCCGTGACCTACGCCCCGCGCAGCGCCCCGCTGGAGGACCCCCATCTCCGCCACACGCCGGCAGGGAGGGCCTTCTCGCGCCGCCTCCGAGGCCCCCCTGCTCAACGCCCCGCGGGGGGACCCCCACCTCCGCCACATGCCGGCAGGGAGGGCCTCCTCGCGCCGCCTCCGAGAGGCCCCCTGCTCGTCCCGCGGGAGAACCCCCACCTCCGCAGCTCCATGCAGCTCGCCGGCGGCACACCTCCCCTGCAGCTCCCCTACTCCCTCGCTGCCTCATGCTCCCCTGCTAAGCTCTGCCGATGGCGGCAGTTCGGTGGTCAGGAAGACAGCGACAACAACCTGGAAGTCCACTCTGCTCGATCCAGGAATTTGGTTTCTATCTGTACGAAGTTCAGTGACATTTTGGTTCGTTTGGGAAAGTACAAGGGATGTAGCTTTCCGTTATGAGGCAGATCTATGTATGTTCGATGTGTGAGCTGATTTTCTTTTATCACATTTTTCACATAATTCTTATTATTGTCGGAGTTCACTCCATACTGATACGAAGTTCACTGTATCAAAAACTCGAAGTCTGCAATACCAAGTTCCTTATAATATGAAGTCCACAAAAAAATAAAATTAAAATTTGAAGTTCACTTACGTATTGCGCGAAGTTCAAAAAAATGACCGCAAACGAAGTTCACTTGCGAAAAAAGTTAGGAAGTTCATTTACGTATCGCGCGAAGTTCGGGAAAAAATGGTCTGAGAAGAAATTTTACTTCAGAAAAAATACGTATGTGAGGTATTTTTTTTACCTCAGAAAAAAATTTACTTCAGAAGAAATTTTACTTCAGAAAAAATTTTACCTCAGAAATTTTACTTCACATATGTGTGCATTATACCTCATTATTATTTTTTATATACGTCATTAATTATTCTAAGATACCTCAATGCAAGTTGTATGAAAAAAATATCATCGGAGACCCTAGTTTTTTTAATATACCACTTTTACGTACAGAAAAACAGTATATATGCAAATAATATAAAATATGTAGATTTATATGTAATTTTTCACATGATTCACGTTGGGTATCTAGTATTCAATAATGAAGTATATTAAAAATGATAAAGAGGTATATTTAGTTCTTCTATGTGATATATTGTACGTAGGAGTACGTACGTCCAGGAGTACATAACCATTTTCCTATATATATAGTCCATTTTTTCCAGGCCGGTTAGCTAGCCACCCTATATACTGCACTCCTTGATTAAGTAAATTCTCCTGATTTTTGTTTTCTAAAGTATCGGTCGAGGATATAAAGTATATATAATATGCCACACGCCAAGAATATCGCAAATATATCGGATTGGGAGGTATTAGAGAAATATCAGCTCGCTGCGACAGAAGTCGTGTTGTGCATCTACTCTGCCCCTTAGGTCAAGATGTTGCAATTGACAACGAGAATGGTGCGTATAGGACTGGTAGATTGGTTTGATCCAACATTTCAGCTTACTATTGTCGAGAAACTCGATTCATCAATAGTTTTTTTAGAAATCTATGGCGCAAAGCATCATCCAGAATCTTTTAATTATTTTCTTAAGCTACCAAGCTGTACAAGAAAATACAACAAGTGTGGAGATAGAAAGGAGTAAAGGAAAAAATGAAAATTAAATTACATTACATAGTTAGCATTTTTTTTCTGAAATGGAGGTTGAACCACCGGCCATGTATCAAAATGATGCACATCCTTTTTTTAATTAATAATAGAAAGCAAGGAACCATCAAGCCTTATAAAGAAATACATCGATCAGCGGCAAACCACCGTCCAGGCGACAACTATCGATGCACCTACAAGTTTTGGTGGAGGGGCGTCATGTGAAACTTAAAAGGGAATCTCTAAAACTTCACAGTGTTTTGAGTATGTATATCCGAGTTATATATTGGCTTTAGAAACATCTTGGCACAACCTGCTTTAGACAAATTAAATCGATTTCTTGTGTAGTCTACCTTTGATCCTAACACTCGTTCAAATGCGACAAATTAACTTAGTTGAAGGAGTGAATATATAACCTCATTACCTCACAGAAACCTATACAGTTTACTAAAAAAAAAAGAATACATAACCTCATTACCTCCGCTCATACGAGCACCTGGACGCACGGGAGCAGAGAAAAAACAGAGGAGAAGGCTACTGAAGCAAAGAACAGAGTCAACACAGATAAAGATGGTTTCAGACCACAAAATGCCTTTTTCCCCTTCAACTGTGACGAATAGAGCAGTAATGCCGTACTGAGCAACGGATGCTCTAGATCCTTATTTTTTTTTTTTTTGAAGGGCACATACCTGGATATATTACTCAAAGATCAAAGTACATACGGTATACATCCAGATACGGGGCAGCTGTCCCCAAACTACAAAAAGGACCCTGACTAAGATGAAAAACACAACTAGGTCCTCTAGAGCTTCTCTGAACAGAGCATTCCGCCGCTGCTTACATCTCCACCGACAGGCCACCGGAAGAGAAGAAGAATCGCAGCAGCTGAGTCGCCGGCATGGATCCATAGAGGAGTCAACCTCGTTAAGGTCGCCGCAATAACCACCCAGCGCGGACGCTAGGATCTTGCAGACTGCGAGAAGACACATCGGCGGGAGCAACGCTCCGATCCAGGCCGACCGTCGGGTCGCCGGCCGCTTCCAGCAGGCAATCCCGCATGAGCACAGCTCCAGGAACAGCAAAAACAGCAATTGATGCCGCCACAGGCCTGTTAGATACCTCTACCAACCAACTATCCCAAAAGACCGATCTGATAGGAAGTGGTGGTATAATATACTTAACACACTTCACAACACCCCCTCTCACGTGTGACGGGAGAAGAGAAAGTCAACACGTGAATAGAAGAAGAGCACACCGGAACATCGGTGGCTAAAAGCTCCCCTCCAGCCCTCTTTCGAGCGGAGAAATAATTGGGAGAAAAACGCCGGGGATAGGACTCGAACCTGAGACCTTAGGCTCTGATACCATGTTAGATACCTCTACCAACCAACTATCCCAAAAAACCGATCTGATAGGAAGTGGTGGTATAATATACTTAACACACTTCACAACAAGGCCCAACCACTCCTCCAGCTTCCCTCTTCTTCCACCACGGCAGCAAGAAAGGAAAACGAGAAGCAGAAAAAAGCCGAGCTTGATTAGCGAAATGATCGCCAAGGTCGCCGAAGAAACAAGACCACCCATCGCCTCCCTCCACTGAAGCTTGACGGGCCGCCTCGTCTCCACCGCCGTGCGCCAGGAGCCGCTCGCAAGCTCAGGCGACAAGAACCCCACACGATCAGCTGCGCTTCCTCCAGATCGAGAGCAGAAACCAGCAGGCCAAGCCCTCCCCTCACCTCTCTAGATCCTTATTTGTACAAGTTCTTCTGCTGCTACAGAAACAGGCATGGGTATCAACACATGTTTTCATTCTATGCACCTAATCCTGGCTGAACTCAACTTGAACATCCTTACCTACAGCAACAGGCTGCAGGCCAACCAGCCTACAAACACACGAATCTCTCTCAAAAATAAATAAAACACACACACTCATGCACGAAGTGATCACACTGTGATATAAATACAAAATTACACATCTGGTTAAGGCTGCTCATAGTGAGGAGTAACTTAGACTAGTAACATACATAAGTTACTAGTCTATGTTACTACCTTCATAGTGGGTAGTAACATCAAGGTGGTATCATAGATGCACATATTAATTAGCTCATAGACTCATTGTGCCTATGGTAACTAGCTATGTTACTCCATCCCCTCTCTCTTCATTAACCCATTGCCACATCAGCAAATTTTCTTGAGAAATGTGATGTTACTCTTGAAGTTACTTGCACTATGAGCAGTCTAAGCTAACAGTCAATAACTCATCCTCGGTACTTACACACCATCCACCTTGTGGTCTTCTTTATTTCTTCTTAACTCTCATCTGCGTTGGTGTGTGTGCATATATATATACCACCCACCGTGGCACATGTTAGCAAGGATAGTTCCCATCCATCGTAGATGATTGTAGTGATAAGCTAGCCTGAGAAGCATATCAAAGAAACATAGTCCATTTTCTCCAAACGAGCTAGCCACCCTGGATAGTGCACTCCTCAATTAAGGAAATTCTCCTTATTTTTGTTTTTTCAAAGTGTATTTCGAGGACATACAAAACATATATTATGCCGCACAGGCACAATACCAATAATATGTTGGATTTGGGAGGCACTAGGAAAAGATCAACATGTAGTTGCGTCAGGTACCCTCACGGCTATGGTATCGACAGAACAGGAAAGGGCAACGTATCGGATCAGCACAGGCATGGAACGAGAATGGCATGACCAGCTAGTGCGGGGATATCTATTGTGACGAGAAAGTCACTATGGCCCAAGAAACCCAATACCAGTTACACATGCCAACATGGAAGTGGTAGCCGCTACATTAGTGGCACTAGTTTGGTCGGGAAAATATCCGGATGAGTTGATTGTATCAAATCTTTCTCCAAATCTAGCTTGTATCCCGAATTGATCACTTGTAGAATACTGAAATACTAGTGGGGATACCTAGCACCTGGTATCAGAGACATCCTACCACCCTTTTGGCACCACCAAGTCCCTAGATCCGCCACAAAAAACAAGTTCGAGGAGAACGGGAAGCGCCCATGGGTAAACACAACAATGAGCTACTCAAGCGGATCTAGATCCTGCTTGCAGTGGCGGATGATGTTAGTGTTAGATACCTCTACCAACCAACTATCCCAAAAGACCGATCTGATAGGAAGTGGTGGTATAATATACTTAACACACTTCACAACACCCCCTCTCACGTGTGACGGGAGAAGAGAAAGTCAACACGTGAATAGAAGAAGAGCACACCGGAACATCGGTGGCTAAAAGCTCCCCTCCAGCCCTCTTTCGAGCGGAGAAATAATTGGGAGAAAAACGCCGGGGGTAGGACTCGAATCTGAGACCTTAGTCTCTGATACCATGTTAGATACCTCTACCAACCAATTATCCCAAAAGACCGATCTGATAGGAAGTGGTGGTATAATATATACTTAACACACTTCACAACAGTTAGATGATGAATAGGCTACCGCACCTTATATGTTTTCTGTATACCATACATATTGTGTATGGATACTAAACCAAATCCGAACCAAACTCTGCATTCCCTTGTTTCTATATTAACACGAAACCGATGTTAGACAAAGGCATCGTTCCAGCCCATACGTTAATATGGTATCAGAGCTGCTCCCTTCCATGACCTAGCTGTCGATCCAGAAAAATCGCCGCCGCCGCATCTGCTGTTGCCGCCGCTGTCAAAACCAAAACCCTGCCGCCGCCTCTGCTACCGCCGCCGCCGCCAATGTAGTTCTCTGCCGCCGCCACCAAAACACGACCCAAATCAAAAACCCTAGATATTTAGCCGCCGCCACCGCCGCTGCCACAAACCAACATCCTAAAAACCTTGCCGCCGCCGCCGCTATGAGCTCGTCATCGTCCATTGCCTCACTGGCCGCCGTCCTGGGAACACCTCCCACTCAACAGCTGACTCGAGGAAACTTCCTGTTATGGAAGGCACTCGTGTTCCCTGCGTTCCGAGGAGGGAACGTCATGGGCCTGCTCGACGGTACTGACCGTGCGCCGCCCAAAACTATGTAGGTTGAAGACTCCGACAACAAGAATACAGTCGAGGAGAATCCCGCCTATCTCACCTGGATTGCACGTGATTAGCAGGTGCTGCATTTCTTGCTAAACTCGTTGTCACCAGATATTCTCACCCATGTACTTGGCATGGATTCTACTGCTCAAGCTTGGGCTGCAATCACCACCATGTTTTCCTCAGCAAATGGGTCGAAGGTGCAGCACCTTCGGTCACAACTCAATGACACAAAGAAACTCATCATGACAGCTGATCAGTACTTTACCACGATGAAAGGGTTCACTTCTGAACTCGCTGCAACTGGAAAACCTCTTGAGGATGATGAACTCATCGGATACCTCCTCCATGGCCTTGACGAGTCCTATAATGCCCTTGTCACGTCCTTCAATGGCAACCCGGGCACTACTCTTGATGATTTCTTTGTACAGCTGAGCTCATATGATATGCGCAAGAACTCATTAGAAAACTCAGGTGACGGCTCCTTTATCTCCTCAGCCAATGTAGCCCGTCGTGGTGATCGTGATTTTCATGGAGGAGGAGGTGGTTCTCGTGATCATCGTGACCACCCTGATGATGATCGCCGCGTTGGAGACTGGAACCGCAATGATGACCGCCGTGACCACCGCAATGATGGTGGTGATCGCCGCACTGGTGGTGATCGCCGCTCTGATGGTGGTGATCGTTCTTGCCAGAGACGTGGTCGTCGCGACCGTGTAGCAACACCATATGTTGATGTTACCTGCTAGATTTGTGGAATTCATGGTCACCCTGCAAAAGCCTGTTGGTGGCGCTATGAGGATGATAACAATGATAGTGGTGACCGTGGTGATCGTGGTGACCGTGGTGACAAGGGTGCACATGTTGCATCCTATGGTGTCGATACAAACTGGTATCCTGATACGGGTGCCACAGATCATATCACTGGCGAGTTGAACAAGCTCTCTACACATGGCAAGTACAACAGACACGATTGTGTTCGCACAGCTGAAGGCACTGGTATGCACATTAGTCATATTGGTCACTCTATTTTGCGCACCCCACATTGTTCTTTTAATCTCAACAACATATTACATGTTCCTAGTGCATCGAAAAATCTCTTATCTGTCCATAAGCTTACACTTGATAATGATATCTTTCTTGAGCTTCACCCCTTTTTCTTTTTGATCAAGGACCAAGCAACACGAAGAATTCTCTTTAGAGGTCCATGCCATGGTGGTCTCTATCCATTGGTGCCTATCTCCAATGGTTATTCCAAGCATGCCTTCATTACCGTCAAGCCGTCATCCTCCACCTGGCATCATCGTCTAGGACATGCATCGTCTTTTGTGGTTCAACAAATTCTTGGAAAGAATAATCTAGCTTACTCTCCTGAAATAAATCCATATGTATGTGATTCTTGTCAACTTGCCAAGAGTCATCAGTTGCCTTATCCTATCTCTACTAGTGTGTCTAATGTTCCATTGGAGCAAGTTTTCTCTGATGTATGGGGTCCTGCCCCTATATCTGTTGGCAACCATGCATACTATGTAATCTTAATCGATGATTTTAGTAAATTTACTTGGATTTATTTGCTCAAGAAGCGTTCTGATGTATATCAAGTCTTTCTTAACTTTCAGCAATATGTTGAGCGTAAGTTTGCTAGGAAAATTATTACTATGCAAACTGATTGGGGGGTGAGTATGAGAAATTAAATGGCTTCTTTCAAAAAGTGGGTATCACACATCATGTTTCTTGTCCACATGCTCATCAACAAAATGGTTTAGCTGAAAGAAAACATCGTCACATCGTAGAAGTTAGTCTTGCGTTGCTTGCAAATGCATCCATACCTCTCAAGTTTTGGGATGAAGCCTTCTTTACAGCAACTTTTCTTATAAACTTGCTTCCTAGCAAAGTTCTTAATTTTGAAACTCCTATTGAGCGTCTTCTTCATGTTAAATCTAACTATGATGCTCTAAGAACTTTTGGCTGTGCTTGTTGGCCCAATCTTCGTCCTTATAATAAGCGTAAGCTCTCTTTTCGCTCAAAACGACGTGTCTTCCTCGGCCATAGTCCCCTCCACAAAGGTGTCAACTGTCTAGATGTCTCTACAGGGCGTGTCTATATCTCACGGGATGTTGTTTTCGATGAAAATGTCTTTCCGTTTGCCACTCTTCATCCAAATGCTGGTGCCCGTCTTAAAAATGAGATTTTGCTCCTTCCACCGTTCACTTCTCATCATGGGGATGCACAAAATATTGATGATCATATGTCACCTATTGTACCTGTTACTAATGTACTGCGGGACAGAGTAGCTGTGGAAGAAAACAGAGAAGAAAATCGTGCTGAAAATAGAGAAGAAAACAGGACAGAAGTTGATGTTGAAAATATGTCACAAACGGATGAAACTGCTGCTGGACACGAGGAAGATCATTCCTCTGCCCCGCCCGATCCCGAGGAGGATCCTGTCTCTCCGTCCCGCGCAGCGTCCCCTCCCGCGACGTCTCCCGCGCATGCAGACCACGCACATGCAGCCTCGGGTGCCTCGCCGCTCCATGCAGACTCATCACCCAACTCCCTGTCGCCTGGTGTGGCCGGCTCAGCTGGATCTTCTGCCGCAAACAATGAAAAAAATAGCGCGCTACAGAAATATAGCGCCGGCCTAAAAATTAGCGTGCTATATCGCGTTATAGCGTGCTATTTTCGTTATAGCGTACACGATTTTTATAGCGAGACAATTCTCAAAACGCTATATCGTGCTAATAGCGGCGATATAGCGCGCTATTTTTTCATTGGCCGCAAATGATGATGCTAACAGTCCTGTGGTCAGTTCTGGTGCAGCTTCTACGGCACCTGAACAACCTGCTGCACCGCCTACTTCAGCACCACGTACTCATCTTCAAAAAGGTATTCAACAACCTAAAAATTACAAGGATGGTACTATTAGGTATGGTCGTCAACCTAAGATTTATATGGAAAATTCAAAAGATTCTGTTAGATATGGCATGCTAACATCCACAGGAGAACCATCTTGTTTATCTGAGGCACTGAATGATTCAAACTGGAGGAAGGCAATGGAAGATGAGTATGATGCATTACTCCAAAACAGGACATGGCACCTTGTTCCACCAACCTCAAATCAAAATCTGATTGACTGTAAGTGGGTTTATTGCATCAAGAAGAATGCAGAGGGCACAATTGACAGGTATATGGCACGGTTAGATGCAAAAGGTTTTAAACAAAGGAATGGTATAGATTATGAAGATACCTTTAGTCCTGTTGTTAAAATTGCAACCATTCGGACAGTTCTAGCAATTTCAGTTTCTCGAGGTTGGAGTTTGCGGCAGCAAGATGTCAAGAACGCGTTTTTGCATGGTGTTCTGAAAGAGGAGGTCTACAAGAAACAACCCCCAGGTTTTGAGATTCCTAGTACACCTCATTATATTTGCAAACTTGACAAGGCACTATATGGACTAAAACAAGCACCTCGGGCATGGTATTCTAGGTTGAGTTCCAAACTATGTTCACTTGGTTTCATACCATCCAAGGCTGATACTTCTTTATTTCTGTACGACAAGTCAGGTATCACTGTCTTTGTTCTGATTTCTGTTGATGACATCATAGTAACGAGTTCTTCTGATCATGCCATATCTGCCTTGCTTCGAGATCTCAATGATGATTTTCCATAAAGGATTTAGGTGATTTACACTTCTTCTTAGGCATTGAGGTAAAAAAATCCACAACGGTTTGTTGCTGACTCAGGAGAAATATGCCACTAAAATTCTTGAGAAAGTTGGTATGCGAAACTACAAACCAGCCCCCATGCCTCTGTCCTCATCAGAACAGTTGTCTCTTACTGATGGAACACCACTTGGTCCCGAGGACAATACCCAATATAGAAGCATTGCTGGAGCCTTGCAGTACTTGACTTTGGCACGCCCAGATCTTTCTTATTCAGTTAACAAGGTTTGTATCTCGATGCTCCAACTACAGCACATTGGACAACTGCTAAACATATTGTCAGATATGTGCAAGGTACCTTGAAACTTGGGACCACCTTTATAGAATCTTCTTCTACGCTTCTTAGTGCTTTCTCAGATGCAGATTGGACATGCTGCCTTGATGATAGACGTTATACAGTTGGTTTTGCAATATTTGTTGGACCAAACTTGGTATCCTGCCAGGAAGCAAGCTACAGTGTCTCGTTCTAGTACTGAGGCTGAATACAAAGCCTTGGCAAATGCTACAGCCGAGTTAATTTGGGTTGAAGCTTTACTTGCAGAACTTGGAGTCAAATTAAAAGAAAAACCTTGTCTTTGGTGTGACAACTTAGGAGCTACTTATTTTTCAGCAAATCCAGTGTTACATATTCATACCAAACATATTGAGATTAACTTTCATTTTGTCAGAGAAAGAGTTGCTAAAGACAAGCTGAACATCAGATTTGCTTCAAGTCAAGATCAACTTGCAGATGGTTTCACAAAGGCACTTCCAGTCAAGAAATTAGATGAGTTCAAGCGTAATCTAAACCTCTCAAACGGTTTCGACTAAGGGGGGCTGTTAGATGATGTATAGGCTACTGCACCTTATATGTTTTATGTATACCATACGTATTGTGTATGGATGCTAAACCAAATCCGAACCAAACTCTATATTCCCTTGTTTCTTTATTAATTAACACGAAACCGATGTCAGACGAAGGCATCGTTCCAGCCCATACGTTAATAGCGGACACCGAGCAGTCACGTCACGCAAAGGTCGTAAACCGTACCCTGAAAATCATATGTACGACATCAACGCATGGCATCCACAGGTCGATTCCAACATCAACGAGCTCCACTCCGGGGTCACTGCGTTGTAGCAGCAGGCGACGGGCAATTAAGACGGCAGCGGTGGGCGTCACTTGACGCCTACCGAAGAGGATCCTGCAACGACCCACCTTGCTACCTTGCTGGAGCCTACGTACGTACCAGCAAGTTCAACTTCTCTGCTCCATTAGGACGGATACATGGCAAGGCCTCGGCAAGCTACATCTCCAGAGGGGCGCCGCCTAGAATCAGCTTTGATCGACATGCGTAGCACGTCTTCTTAATTGGAGTCCTCTACAAATCAGTAGTTTACCCAACTATGATTAGTCAGTTTTATTATTTACTTACGAAATCCCTTTTTTCCACTTCAACTATGACGAATACAACAATAAATGTCGTACCGAACAACGATGCTCTAGCTCCTTATTTGTACAAGTTTGTCAGCAGCTACAGAAACATGCATGGACATGGACATCAACATATGTTGTCATTCTATGCCCTTAAGCCTGGCTGAATTCAACTTGAACCCCCACAACTACCGGAACGGACTGCAGACCAACCTTCCTACAAACACAGGAATCTCTCTCATAAAACAAACGCGCACACGAAGTGATACAACTGTGGTTCAAATACACAATTACACATCAGGTTAAGCTAGCAGTCAATAACTCATCTCGATTACTCGGTACTACGCACCATCCATCTTGTGGTCATCTTTATTTCTTCTTAACTCTCATCTGGCGTGTGTGCATATATATATACCATCCACCGTGGTACATGTTAGCCAGGATAGTTCTCATGCATCGTAGATAATTGTAGTGAGAAGGTAGCCTGAGAAGCATACCAAGGAAACATATACATAGTCCATTTTTTCCAAGCAAACTAGCCACCCTGGATAGAGCACTCCTCAATTAAGGAAATTCTCCTTGTTTTTGTTTTTTGAAAGTGTGTTTTGAGGACATACGTACAAACCATATATTATGCCGCACAGGCACAATACCATTAATATTTTGGATTTGAGAGGCATTAGGAAAATATCAACATGTAGTTGTGTCATGTACCCTCACAGCTACGGTATGGACACAACAGGAATGGCTACTTGACCTGATCAGCACGGGCATGGAATGAGAATAGTACTACCATGAAGTGCGGGGGCATCAGAATGGGCAAACACAACAAGGAGCTGCTCAAGCAGATCTAGATCCTGCTTGCAGTGGCTCACACAAAAAAGTCCCGCCACACGAAGATCGTAAACCAGGCCCTGAAAATCATCTCGACCAACATAAAAGCTTGTCATGTCCCAAAGGCGCACAAGAGAGAGCTCAATGCCCTTGTACTCCTCGTAGCTAGATTCCTGTGGCTGGAAAGAAATGCTAGGGTCTTTGACAGAGTGGCAATCATGCCTTTGGAGCTGATCAGGCGCATTGGGGAAGAATTCAACCCGTGGAAAACAACGAAGCTGTGTGGACCAGCGCGAGGAATCACGTAGTTTCTTAGGCTGTGTGGAGTGGGTGGAGTCTGTCGCTTGATCGCCTGTTATCGGCGTCGGCCTTTAAATCAAGAACACTTCTCCTTTCTACCTTAATACAGAAAACATGCAATTCTCTTGCATGGGCTTGAAAAAAATAAAAGCATGGCATCCACAGGTCGATGCATGGCATCACCGAGCTCCGCTCGACAATCAGTGCGCTGTAGCAGCAGGCAATGGGCGTCAACTCGACGCCTATGGAAGGCAACGACCCACCTTGCTACCTTGCTGGAGCCTACGGATCAGCAAGTTCAACTTCTCTGCTCGGTAGACCGCAGATCGGGACCGATACATGGCAAGGCCTCGGCAAGCTACATCCCCACAGAGGGGCGCCGCCTAGAATCAGCTCTGATCGACATGGGTAGCACGTCTTCTAAATGCTGCAAATTAGTATTTTACCCAACTAAGAAAGGCTAATCCGTCACTACAATTTCAGGTGTTCGATGGTGATAATCCTCGATGTGGCAGACGCTCACAGAGCAAATATTTCAGCATGTTCTCGGTCCATGATTCTTACTAGGTTCCAATGGCCACGCTTAATTTGTCGGTTCCCCAAAAGTTTGGTTACATTATTATGTCCGTAAAAAATTTAGGAATCGTTTATTGATACCTTTTTGTGTTTTATTTTACTATGTACTCATTTTGGTCGTGATAGACATTAAATGCTCATTAGACAGTTTTACACTTTACGACAGGATGATTCAGTTATAGAATACATTGAACGATTTGAAAACTTCATGAAAAATCTTATAGCTTACTCTATCTCCATTGATTCCATTGTATTTCTTGACACGCTTCATTGAGGGGTTCAGGAATGAGATCTGTAGCAACGGTGCAAAGACCTCACGATCTAGCATTGTTTGTGTCCTGGCAATTAATAAAAGTAGAAGTTGCTCAAAGTGTGAGGTTCCCCAATTATCGATACACTGAATATCCTTACAAGAGCAGGCCATTACCACTGCTGCAACGATGATGGTGTCGACGAATGCTTCTACGGAGGATCCTCATCCGGCCACCGCAGCAATTCCTCCGGGAAGAACTGTTCATGCCGGTGTTGGTGCTTGTGCTGCTGTCTCCTGATCATCCTCACCGGGTCGTCTTCTTCATGGCCTTGGCCGTCCACCCCGTCCGGCAATCCATCATTACAGCCACCGAAGGTAGCCCACGGCAGCCATGTTTCTGAGCTCCATCGCATGTCTCCACTCTCCACCCCACCCTCTCGCATGCAGGCCACCTTCACCCACTTCTTCCTATAGCCCTGAGAATTTATATGCAACCCCTTCAAACGCAATGGGGGTTTGTAGCTAAATAATCGGAAGAATCGGCAGCAGGCATGGATTATTAGCGTTATATGGTACTGCACCAAGTGCTAACGATTTCAAAAGGTATAAAACTACAGCCTGGCAATCGCACAAAAAAGGGATAAACTTCAATGCACACATGGAAATATACATAAGAAAATCAGTGGCTACTCAAAGGGATGATTACTTGCCATGAGGAATCGAGGTGCATGCCTGCACACTCAAAAAATTCAGCAGATTAGAGAATGGCAATATAGAAGGCAGGGTGATCTTGCAAAACAACCAGTGGCATGTGGCATGTGGCAGTAAATGTATATGATAATTCAACTAATTCAACTATGCCTAACTGCCTACAATATATCTCTTGAAGTATGACTCCCAGATGAATTTTAGTAGCTCAACTGCATGATTACCTATTCAATCAATGTACCACTACCTAAAGGTCTCGGCATTATAGTAGATCAATCAACAACCAGAAGAACAAGCAGTAAGATGTAATTTTGGTGTCATCTCATTAGCGGACAAACAACATAAGATAATATTTAGTTGTGAAAAGATATTCATGCCTAGATGAAACCAAGAGTTCGGAAGAAAAACATAATATGCACAAAAATGGTTATATATGTAGACAGATTTAGCGATTTATTCTCAGGACAGAAAATCCTGATGGCTCATAAATTCACATAATCCACTAGCACATCCCACATCCACAAGTTTTAGTGCAAAGGACAACAAGCTCGATATAGTTATGACTGTATATTTCTACAACACTGAAATATAGAGTAGACAACATCTAGAGGAGCCAGCTTGCATCTGTTAGTGCCTAACAATGTGCATAAAGCATAGCCTAAGTGCAATGCATAAGATCAATCTAGATAGATTGGGTACCACACTAGACTGACGGTAAACATTCTAACCATTTGCTGGGCTAACATATAACAAATTGACAACATGGCTTCATTCATACCTGCTATCTTGCTGGGCACAGAAAAAACACATGTAACCCCTTGATTGGTGCAAACTGGAGGAGGATTAGTCTTTACCAACCATATTATTTGGTGGAGATGGTAGGTCCTATACAGAAATTGTACTACTGTGTTTTCAGTTTAGAGATCAGTTGTGCCTCGAACTCAAAGCATCATCCAGTAGGACATTCTGAAATACAGGAGAAAAATAAAGGAAAAAAACTGATACAAACTAGTAAATCATGAATTACTTTCACAAGATTTAATCTCTTCAAACAAACATACTGCAGAAAGAACAAAGATTTTCATGTTACAAGAACCAGAGCTTGGTGCAAAATTAAATAGTTGCAGCAGCAAAACTGTCCAAAAATATTGGAAGAAACTCTAGATCTGATCAGTCCAACAACACAACTCTAAAAAGCCTAAGCTGCAGGTATCCGTCTGTTTCAAACATCTGAAAAACGGCTCACCATATAATTCCTCACAATGACAGATGGAGTGTAATATTCAACAGCTATATCGCAAAACAATGCAATCCGTTGTTGGTGCGATGGTGTACTATTCACACTAATCAGAGAAGCAAAAAAGATGACAGAATGAAAATGGAATTGGGATGAAAGCAATACATGAGAATTGTTCGTTGTTGAAACATGCTTTAATCCAAAATAGATTACCTTTTCAAGTTTGAAATTTTTCTCATCAAAAGTAAAATCAGCTACAAGATTTAGGAAAAAGATAGTCAATTTTAGAAGGATAAGGGGAAAGAAATCAAAAGCCAGGACATACACCCAGTAGAAAGTTATTTTCTAAAGCATAATCTACATATAAAAAACAGAACTGCAAACTTAGTACTAACTGGCATATGACGGATCAAAAAAGACAATAAAATTAATGGAAAATGTTACATAAAATTTGGAATGGAAGTGAACAATACAGATATATATATAATGGGAAACGAAGGCAGTTATTTTGCTATCTAGTTTTCTTGGTTCTGGTTTCAAAATAAAATTAGTCTACCCACACATCCAATTTGCATTATCCTAAACGGAAATTGGAAGCACAAATACATCCATGGAATCTCATTTTCAGAGACTCTAGGCGATGCTTAATTTCTTGATTACTGAAGGACAACAAGACATGGGGTTCAGGAATTAAATTGTGAGTTTCATCAGGCATTAGCAACGACAAAACCAGCATGTGGCACACATACTAAAGCAGAAAAATAAAATCTACTTAGGAAAAAAAGACACTAATGAAAATTACCAGCTTACATGAAAACTCTGTCATGCCATACGCTGTTAAAATTTTCATAGTTTGCTCTTGGTTCATGTAAATCTGAAACTAATCGACACTTCCCTGTGCAAGCGGCGACATAGTATTCAGCAAGGTGAAGTGCAGATTACTTGTGAGGGCAGATGAACTTCTTCACGAACTACGACGAGAAAGCTAACCCGTCAATTACCAAATAATGATCATTGGCTTCACGAAATTATAAATTAGTCAAACTCCAAGAAAATCAACTATAAGAAGTACGACGAGTAAGCCAACTCGGCAGTTACCAAATATTGATCATTGGTTTCAGAATCAAATAAAGGATTGATCCAACGATGTGAAGATATTCAAAAGTGTACTCCAATATAAGCTACAACATAATGAAAAACATAACAATAGTGCCAAGAACGAAAATTAAAATCCATGTAAGGAGAAAGATCCACACCTCAATAGAAAGAGAAAATAAGGGAATGTTTCTAAAAACCAAGTTGTCACGAAATGATCAACTAGTCAAACTCCAAAAAAATCAACTAACAAGTACAACGAGTAAGCTAACCCAACAATTACCAAATATTGATCATTGGTTTCATAATCAAATAAAGGATTGATCCAACGATGTGAAGATATTCAAAAGTGCACTCCAATACGAGCTACAACATTACCGATACTTAACAACATGACAATAATGCCAAAAACGAGAATTAAAATCCATGTAAGAAGGAAGATCCACTTCTCAATAGGAGGAGAAAATAAGGAGAAAGTTTCCAAAACCAAGTTGTCACGAAATGATCAACTAGTCAAACTCCAAGAAAATCAACTAAGAACTAAGAGGGCTAAGCGAACCCGACAATTACCTAATATTGACCATTGATTTCAAAATCAAATAAAGTATTGACCCAACTATATGAAGATATTCAAAGTGCACTCCAATCTATAATATCTATAAAGTTCATCCCCACTAAGATGCATTTAATGTTTGCAAGCTAAAATTTGGTGAAGCCACATCACCTCAATTGTTCATATCCGTCTGATTTTATATGTACGGTCATCTAATCTTCTATTATTGACCCCCACGACAGATTTTTGTTGTGTGGTGAGGCCACGCATCAAGAAATCCAAGAGTCCTAGGTAGTTTTCACTTATTACTCTACGAGCCCCCTCAGCTCCTCTCCGTTCATCTCTTCTCCGGTGAATGTTGATTCTTCGTCTGGTACTAATCACAGGCCACACATTTCTTTTGACTCATTAACCCCCACCTCTTACCCTTCCCAGTTCCCACTACCAATCCCCCTGCCTTCTAAAGTTCTTATCCATCGACCTGAAGCTCGAGGATGAGCGGCACCTCGCCGGACAATCGAGACTTTATTCGCTGGCAGCAGTATTCGTGAGTGATTGCTACGTGTGGCCTTTTGCATATTCAGGTTGCTTCATATAGATCTGTTTGTGTAGAGACTTGAGTTTGCTTCCGTACGGCAGAAAGCGAGCAAACAGATTTGATCCACTGTTTATGCATTTTGTGTTATCTTCTTCTCTTGCATATCCCATCATGGATCTGATCCTCCAGATTCCAGAGTAACATAAACCAAGTCCCTTGAAAATATTTCGTTATTTTCATGATGATTAATCCCCCAATTAATCCTACAGGAAATTTGGGTAGGCAAGCCAGACAAAAGCTCTGCGGTCGCCGGCCAGTGAGCGGCGAATGGGATGGTTAGTATTATGATCAATCCCTGCTCGATCTGTTCTCCCATTTTATTTGTATTCCCTCGATGAAATCTTCATTGCACTCTACTTTGAGTCCAACCCCTTTCTGCAATTCTGCTCAAACATGCAACGCACATGAATGCAAGGCTGAACTCTCTGCTCCATCTCATGAAAGGCATCCTTCTAATTACTATATTTTCATGCGGTAAGTAAATGTCAGAAGTCAGAACACACATCTACATGTCAATATAGACGCCTCTTGAAACACATGCACATTTTCAAGGATGAAGTAATTTGTTTGCCAGGTTCTTTCGTGGTCGCCAATTCATTCAGGTATGTATCTCTTATACATGTCTGAGGGTATCTCATTCAGGTTCTTTCTAGATGCATGCATGTTTGTTCGATCTGCATTTTTTTTGTTGAATGTACAGACTTTTCAAGGTTCTAGATCGGAGCGATCATAGAGAAAGCATGTGCTAACGATTCCATTCCTTACGTTTCATGAGCTTGGGTAATTCTCCTAACGTATGGTACAAAGTTTCAGTTGGATGTGCATTGTCTATGTACCAGTACGATTGAGCCTGTAAGGTTTGTAACTTCTTGGTATTACCTTTGTTCTATAAAAGTACAGCAACGATCCGCATAGATAAACAGATACCGAGGTGAAATTAGTTGTTTGGTTTATTAACGCTTCAAGAAAATTCCAGATTTGTTAATACAATTTTAGGTTATTTTGTGCATTTTAACATTTTCAGGTGCAATTCTAATGGTTTTGCAGCTTCGTTTGATATATGAAAAGCTATCCTACAACATGATCTTTAACTGGTTATATATTTTTAAAGTGGTGACCTGGAGCAGAGTAGTGCGAGGAGAAGAACGTGATGTATACTTAGTGGCAACTTAAAAAAATGTTCTTGGCAAAAACCATTTCAACCTCTATCCGTTTATCTATTTCTTCCTTTTTTCTAACGTTACAAATTTTAGATATGGGTCATTTAAGCATACACAAGCAACTTATAACTAAATTATTTTTACACACATTGCTCTCTAAGTAATTATAAAGTGCATGGGTTCACGTCATTAGCCAGCCCTAGACATCCCCGTGACCATGCAGACACAGGTTTTTTCTGATAAACTGCATGCAACCGTTTCATGGTGTTAAGTATATAGAAAAATCATCTTTCATTCCCGCAGCAACGCGCGGGGTATCAACTAGTATGAGTTACAATACATGACAATAGTCCAAAGAACGAAAATTAAAATCCATGTAACAAGATATATCCACTCCTCAATAGGAGGACAAATTATGGAGAAAGTTTTCAGAAACCAAGTTCCTTGAAATGATCAACTAGTGTCAAGAACAAAAATTCAAATCCATGTAAAGAGAAAGGTCGAATCCTCAATACGAAGAGAAAATAAGAAGAAAGTTTCCAAGAACCAAATTGTCACGAAATGATGAACTAGTCAAACTCCATGAAAATTTGTGACTTTATTTTGAAAATTCCCAAATCTCGGGGGAAAAGCAACACATGGTCAAGACACATCTAATCCAGGTTACTTGAAAATCCAAATATTCTCATTGCATCCACGTACCAAGAGACGCCAATAACCATTCTTGAATTTCCGTATAATTTAATTTGTCTCCAAATGGTACATGAAACATCAATCCATATATTCCACTACTATTTCTGAACTCCATGACATCCAATCCTTATCATACATGTTAGATCAACACTCTTATCATACATATTAGATCAATACCTCACTACTAAATAAAATCAAGCTAATCATGCCCACTCGGCTTCATGCATCGATGCAATCATCCTACTAGAACCATCAAAACTAATACTTATCAATAAATGTCTCCCTTAGGTCTCCAACTCTTTTTCCTCAATGGCCGATCCTACCAAATTTATCCAAATAATTAACTTCAATAGTATGTCCCATACAATTCTTGGTGCCACCATAATTAACAAAATCACCTAGATCATTGATCATCGTCGTAAGACTATACCACCACAAGAAACATATAAATCAAGAAAGCCACTAATCTTCCAAAAATTTGCATCTTTTCTGAATCCACCAACTTAATACACATGACTTCCAATTTATATCGTCCAAGTCCACCTACCATGTATATATAATATCATATGTTACTCAAATCCACCAATTACTCAAATATCCTCCAAGACAACTAACATGTATCTAGATTTGCAATCCAAAATAAATAGGTTATCATCTCTACCTAGCTTAACAACACAAAATCAAAATATCTTGTATGTGCCAATTTGAATGATATAATCCAAAACATGTTATAAAACTTTATCGATAACCAAATCCTTTCATAGGCTATTTTCACATTCATAGGTGACTTTCACAATTACCGGTCCAATATTGTAATTACATTGACCACAACTTAATTCACATATTGAACATACTATCACTCCCACATCATCATCGGGCTAACTCAACTTCAGCTCATGAACATAAGCTTAGCAATTCCTTATCACCAAACATTGTACCTCACCATATGTTACTCATCCAATCCAATCCCTTTTTTTCTTGGCCTCACAATATAAGAAAACATCACATTGACTATAAAACCCATCAACAAAATAATTTTATCGAACCACTATTTAGTTGTAGAATGACATGAATGATAAGTATTTTCGAAAATTACTGACTACATCAATGCAAAGAAACAACTTCGACCAAAGCAAATCGCAACAATAACAAGAGCAAGTAAGATAATCATAGAACAAGACCAACAAGTCGAATAAACAATGATAAAATTTCCAAAAACCAAGTTGTCACGAAATGATCAACTAGTCAAACTCCAAGAAAAACAACTAAGAACTACGACGAGTAAGTAAACCCGAAAATTACCAAATATTAATTAATGGTTTAGAATTAAATAAACGGATTGATCCAACAAAGTAAATATATTCAAAAGTGCACTCCAATACGAGCTACAAAATTATTGATACTTAAAAAGATAACAATAGTGCCAAGAACAAAAATTAAAATCCATGTAAGGAGAAAGATCCACTCCTCAGTAGGAGGAGAAAATAAGGAGAAAGTTTCCAAAAACCAAATTGTCACAAAATGATGAACTAGTCAAACTCCAAGAAAATCCATGTAAAACCTCATGATTGTATTTTGAAAATTCCCAAATCTTGGGGGAAAAGCAACACATGGTCAAGACACATCTAATCCAGGTTACTTGAAAATCCAAATATTCTCATTGCATCCAACACACACCAATACCATTCTTGAATTTCCGTAGAGGTTAACCTCTCTCCAAAATGTTAACAAATGATCAATCCACATATTCCACTAGTGTTTCTGAACTTCATGACTTCCATTCGTTGTCATACATATTAGATCAACACCTCACTTCTATGCAATCATCCTACTAGAACCATGAAAACCAATACTTACCAATAAATGTCTCCCTTAGGTCTTCAACTCTTTTTCCTCAATGGACGATCCTACCAATTTTATCCAAATCATTCACGTCAATAGTATGTCCCATACAATTCTTGGTGCCACCATAATAAGTAACAAAATCACCTAAATCATTGACCATCGTCGTAAGACTATACTACCACAAGAAACATATAAATCAAGAAAGCCACAAATCTTGCAACGATCTGCATCTTTTCTGTATCCACCAACTTATTACACATGACTTCCAATTTATATCATCCACGTCCACCGACCATGTATATATAATATCATATGTTACCAAAATCCACCAATTACTCAATTATCCTCAAGACAACTAACACGTATCTAGATTTACAATCCAAAATAAATATGTTATCATCTCTACCTAGCTAAACAACACAAATTCAAAATATCTTGTATGTGCCAATTTGAATGATATAATCCAAAACATGTTATAAAACTTTATCGATAACTAAATCCTTTCATAGGCTATTTTCACATTCATAGGTGACTTTCACAATTACCGATCCAATATTGTAATTACATTGACCACAACTTAATTCACATATTGAACATACTATCACTCCAACATCATCATCGGGCTAACTCAACTTTAGCTCAAGAACATAAGCATAGCTATTCCTTATCACCAAACATTGTACCTCACCATATGTTACTCATCCAATCCAATCCCTTTTTTTTTCTTGGCCTCACAATACAAGAAAACATCACATTGATTAAAACCCATCAACAAAAATAATTTTATCGAACCACTATTTAGTTGTAGAATGACATGAATGATAAGTCTTTTCGAAAATTACTAAATATACCCATGCAAAGAAACAACTTCGACCAAAGGAAGTCGCAACAATAACAAGAACAAATAAGATAATCATAGAACCAGACCAACAAGTCGAATAAACAATGAGAAAATTTCCAAATACCAAGTTGTCATGAAATGATCAACTAGTCAAACTCCAAGAAAACACAACTAAGAACTACGACGAGTAAGTAGACCCGAAAATTACCAAATATTTATTAATGGTTTCAGAATTAAATAAAGGATTGATCCAAACATGGAAATATATTGAAAAAGTGCACTCCAATACGAGCTACAACATTATTAATACTTAAAAATATGAGAATAGTGCCAAGAACAAAAATTCAAATCCATGTAAGGAAAATATCCACTCGTAAATAGCAGGAGAAAATAAGGACAAAGTTCATAAAAATCAAATTGTCACAAAATGATGAACTAGTCAAACTCCAAAAAAATCCATGTAAAACCTCGTGATCGTATTTTGAAAATTCCCAAATCTCGGGGGAAAAGCAACACATGGTCAAGACACATCTAATCCAGGTTACTTGAAAATCCAAATATTCTCATTGCATCAAACAGACACCAATAACCATTCTTGAATTTCATTATAGGTTAACATGTCTCCAAAATGTTCACGAAACATCAATCCACATATTCCACTAGTGTTTCTGAACTTCATGACATCCAATTGTTATCATACATATTAGATCAACACCTCACTACTAAATAAAATGAAGCTAATCATGCCCACTCAGCTTCATGCATCGATGCAATCATCCTACTAGAACCATCAAAACCAATACTTATCAATAAACGTCTCTCTTAGGTCTCCCACTCTTTTTCCTCAATGGCCAATCCTACCAAATTTATCCAAATAATTAACTTCAATAGTATGGCCCATGCAATTCTTGGTGCCACCATAATCTATACCTAATAATAAAAGCGATAAGGCTTCCGCGGTTTGGTTTGGTACGTCATTAGACTTACCCCTAAAATTGCATATATTTACCCACCTATGCCACGCATAAGTGAAAAAACGATTCGTTTGTCGCCTGCCTTTGCCCGCACAGGCGCATCCTCCTTTCTCGTCCCCCTTTATCGAGCTCATCCTCCTTGCTTAATCTTATCCTAACCCAGCCAACGACAAACGTTCGTGGAGGGAGCCATGGCCGACGCCACCGCTCCGCCGGAGTTTGGCTCTCCCCGTGATGGACGGCTTATAGGAGACGAAAACGTGGCGGACGAGGAGGAGGGGTAGTGCCGAGGCTAGATCTGAAGCATCTGAGGCAGATCACGTTGCCCAATTCGTCCCCATCCTCCGAGAGGCGGCGTTCTGCTCCTGATGGCCTCTCCTTTCCCCTCTTGTTCTGGCCATGGATTGGTGTGACTTTGAGCATTGGTTGGTTGTCATGGATCCGCCCACAGGCAACTGTTACAACCCCAACGTTCCCTGCGAAGATATCATCGACAACAACATCTAGACCCTCGCTCAGGTCGTCAGAAGGTATGGTCTCCTGTACCACAATCTCCCTCCCGCACTGATTTGCCCCTCGCATTTGTGATGGTTTATTCGTATGTATTCCGATTTGGTTGTTCTGGATGGGATTCGGGGTGGGGAATAGCGATGGATTGTTAACGTTTTGATGTGAATATTGTGCCATCATTTGATGTGAAACTAGCCCCCTTTTTGTGTACAGAGAAGTGAAAATTACCAGGTTTAGCTGTCAGGGTTGTGTTATGTTTTATGCAGTAATAAACTAACAATGGCCTTCTTGGGGGTTGTCCCAACACAGGCTGCACAACAGGTCACTGAAGCTCACTGATCCCTTCAACGGCAGTGACAGCAAGGAACAGGGCAGTTGCTCGACAGCAGTGATGCTGTGTTGTAGTCATCGATGAAGGGTACAAGCGGCGAAGCAGCCAAAAGGTCCAACTCACTCCTGAATGTGCGGGCTTCTTCAGATCGTGTCCTTGGGGTGGTTGTTCTGCTCCTGTAGACCACCCTTCGCAGAAACCGGTCTACATGTATTTTACCAGAAAAAGGTGCCAAGTTCATATTATTATTAAATGTAAGCTCATAGGTTATCATTGAACCGGTAGCTAACTTCCATAGTACTTTACAGATTTGTCCCTCTTTTTTTCAGTGCTGCATGATGCAATGATTTTACCTTCTCTCTTTGCACATAGTAGGTTGGTACACATCGCTGGTACTTGCTATAATGTTTATTGCTGCTGCACTTTTGCTTCTTCTTTATCAGTCCCTTTGTGTTTCTTGCTGAGGTTACTCAAAACCATGAAAGAAGTTAGTATATCAGTATGATATATTTGAACCTTGCTAATAAACAAAAAATACACAAATGTCTGGTCTTGAACCTATCGGGAGATGGTCCTATTGTTTACTGAAAATCCACATTGAATAGTCCTAATTACTATTTGAAGACACGTCTATCTATTGGGAGATTTTTTTCGAATGGGGTACATAGCACCATTGGGTATTGAGGTGCAATGGCTTTAGATTTGTGCTCTTGTCATTCTTGGCAGAAATCACTGAGCCATATAAAACCAAAAAGTCCTCAGTGTTTTCTTCATAACTATCTGTACAGCCATTAGTTCTGGAAAAATGAATTTAGCTACTACTATGAATTTCTTGATTCCCATGACTGGACTCCAGCTCTTGTCAAGATTTGCTGGACTACACCTTTGCAAGATAATCTAAAACTGATTTTTGATGCTTTCTTCATCCAGGATACATGCCAAGCTACAATGGGTGGTGTCATCAGGTATCGCTCGGGTGTGGTGATTTGCTCCATGTCAGATTAGCTTCAGTCTTGTACTCATGCAGAGGAAGCCCAAACAAAAGCACTCCTAAAATGCTTGTCCTTTTGCGCTGATCAGGGCATCCAACCATCCGCCATAGAGACTAACTGTGCAGCTAAAATAAATTGTAATAATGTTGCTCATGGGCTAACAAAGTAATCTTGGCTAGAGGGCACTGTTGGTATAAGGTTTAGCTCTATTACTGATCAGAAGATCTGTCTACAACAATTGTAACCAGCTC
>QRDG01001153.1:0-94218 GCA_012064385.1 Puccinellia tenuiflora | reverse complement strand
TGAATAAGACGATCATGACCAGATTTAATGTCTTGTGCTTCCATCATATTCTCATCCTTCATCATAATTAAATGCACCTCTAAGGAACTGGTTTGTCACCTAGGGCGGTGCCTACGTACTATCCCCTTCTGGTGCCATCCCGTGGCTCTCCTCTATTCCCTCCCATATTCACAAAGTGAGTGCTGTGTCGGGGACGCAAGTGACAAGACGTAGCCCTTGATGTCAAGGTCGAGCTAGCCGACAATGATGTAGCCCTAGTCATTGAAGTTATAGTCGATGTAGTACTTGTCGTAGTCGACGTAGATGCGAACAGCGGAGGAGAAAAAATTTGCACGATGTGTATGTCGCAGGTATCGTCGCGGCTGGCATTTTGCACTTTCAGGGTACCGTCGTTAGCGTCTTGCGAATGTCCGAGGACGCATCATAGCTGACACCACCAATTTTGCAAAGACTGGAGAAATCCCATCGCACACATCGATTTTTCCAGGACCGTATGTGCCCTGTAGAGATCATCACACTAGTCATGCCGGTGTGTCGATACAATTTCTCCCGTCAGATGTTGTTGGTGCCATTGTCTGTTTGCTAAGGGTATGGTAGTAGTACTGTCAGATGACGGACGCTGATGATGTGTGTCCATCCATGTGGACTATATCGCGGCGGCAGTGTTGGCGAAGTTGTCTTGTTGGTGAAGACGACGGTTATATATGTAGACCATGATGTGTCGGTGATGTCGAGCCACAATGTGCTGAATGTAAGCATCCTCGCTGGCGACTTCTGTTCATGTGTTGTCGTCGAATGAATTGATGAAGTCATATGTAGTTGAATCTTCTGAGAAATAAGAAAAATTCTACGTATGGTCTATTTTGCGGTTTATTCTACTCGGTATATTCCTATTTACATGGAGTACACGTATCTCGACATTTTATTTTGACGAACAAGCAAAGTGGAGTATGAGTTACATGCTACAAATATATATTATATTTTTGGTGAGATGTGAGTGGTCGTACGTGTGATGCGATGCCACATGCAAAAAAAGTTGGAGCGCAGTGTATAAGCTGCTGGATTAAATCGATACTACAAGAGTCAGGAGGCCCGCCGGAGGGAATTCGCTAATTTAAACGTACTAGTACAAGATAAAGCTACTAGCTCTTATTGCATGGGCCGTCGTGGGCGCGCGGGCATCTCTCACTTAGCTAAGCAGAGGCCGCGAACCCCTCTTCTTCTTTCTTGCCGTTGACCCTGAAGCAGTTGTTCCGGATCTCGCCGATGGTCACCGCCGGCTTCCCTTGCAGATGCGCGAGCTTACTCATGGAGGTGCTGAACGCCGCGAAGAACCGCCCCTGGTCCCGAGCGAAGCTGTCGACCAGCTCGCTGGTCTTAGCTTGGAGTGTGAGCGCCATGTCGGAGTTGAACACGCCCTTCTTCACCCTCAGGTTGGCGTAGTACTTGTTGTCGAACGTGTCAGGGGTGGTCACGTCCAGGTCCTGCAACGGCGGCGTGGGCAATACGGAGCAGTTCCGTCGGAGACTGCGCACGAACCCGGCGTCCTCGCCGGTGCGGTTAACGAAGCTGCCGCAGGTGGCCTTGCCGATGGTGTGCGCGCCGGAGAGCGCGACGAGGTCGGTCTCGTCCAAGCCGCGGCTCGCGAAGGATTTGAGCAGCTCGTCGGGCGTGGAGTCGGTGCCTGGCATGGCGGCGACCTGCCGGGCCGTGGCGGGCGCGAAGCTATCCTTGCGGCCGAGCGGCACTGGGTACCCTGGCACGCCGGAGCTGAGGAGGGCCTTCCTGGTGGCGAGGCTGTTGATGTCGGCGCACGACACGACGGGCCCGCAGGCACGGTGCACGGTGGCGCGGACGCTCTCGATGAGCAGGAGCGCGCTCCGCCGCAACCCAGCGTTCTGGGGCAGATCCAGCTCGCTGCCGGGTCCAGTCAGGTGAAGGGACGCGTCGCAGCCCTGCAATCAAGCAGGTACGTACGTATGTATAGCTAAGGCAAGCATGCAGGCAGACACTGGCAAAAAAATTCAAGGAAGTCGATGCTTACCTGAGGGAAGCAGTCGTGGAAGAAGATCTTGAGGAGGCCGGCGACGACGCCGGCGTCCTTGTTAATCGCCGCCTGCACCGCGTGGTGCACCATGTTGTCGAGGTCGGGGCACGACTGGGCGTGGAAGTCGTAGGACAGGCCCTCGGGGAGTTGCACGGCGTCGGACAGCGGCGCCGCAACCATCGTCAGTGCCAGCAACATTGCAGCCCTGCTCAATGCCATAATCGATCCTGGCTTCTTTCCTTCCTTCCTTCCTAGTTCCTAGCTAGCTACTAGCTGTTAGTGCTAGTGTTGTGAGAGTGTGGCTTCCTCACGTCCACGATGGTGCCATTTTATCTAGCTTGCAAACCAGTGTTCAAGTACCTTATTAACTCAGGTCAAAACCCTGCTCTAGCTAGCCCATCTCCGATTGCTCACCATGAAAATCACAAGATTCGGCTCATCAATGTTCTGCTTAAGGCCGGTGCAGCCACCAACCATTAACGGTTGACTTTCCTATAAACAAATTGACACTTAATCTTCTCCATTATCACACTGCTGTGAGAGTCGAGTAGATTATGGCCATGTCCTCTCCACTCCCCAAAAACTCGCCGTTAATCCGCTGTAAGACGCCTCCTTTCATCTCCACCCCATCATGTCAGTATATTATCCACTCATATTTGTCCCAGCTCAAAAACCGCCTATCTGCTTAACGATAACATGAATCTCTGGAAAGGTAACTTTTTGCAGGCAGGAAGATGGATCTCTTACCACGATTGGGGGTCAATCACACTGGAAGAACCATGTAAGGATGGATTTCCCCTTGCTTGCAATGTTGCATGCTGCTACCTTTTCATCTAACTGTTAGGCCTTTCAAATAGACTAGGTCAGTCAAAAAGCCAAATGTTACACATTACAGTCTCAACCAAATTGTTTTACCAAATTCCACGTATTAATTTCAGTTTGTAGACTCCAGAGGCACCTTGCAGAGCGTTGACGTCACCGTGTTCTAAGTTGTTTTGTTTGGTGCGATCGGGAACCCTCTAACCATCCTAACCCTAGCCGTCGACATCACGCTGCTGGGCAAAGCCTAGGCCGTGGACGATGTCGGTGGCGGGGCTTTCCTCCGTTGTCACTCAGGCGAGGTTGCGGCGGAGTCTGAGCTGAGCTGATGCCCCGGCCTCCCCTCGCACAACCATTCCTGGGGTGGGGTATTGCCTATCCCGATATAAATAGATAATTTCAGGAGTAATAAATAGGAGTGAGTGGTCCCCACCGTGCATTGTTGCGAGTTGATCTCGTGGGGATGGCTCAGGCTGGTGCCGTGGCTCGGTGCTCCTTCGAATGCGTCCATGGACCTTTTTGCAGCGCCATTGCGCTGCTACCCTGATGAACGCATTGTCGTTGCAGCTCTCGTCTCCTTCCTCGGACTACTATAGGGGATACCCTAAATCTAGATCTTTCGGATTGGAAGATGGCGACACTCAGCGCCGTTCTCTTTCCTGGGCATCCTATTGGAGTTGCAACTGGTCACAATGCTCCTCGTCATGGGCGGATGCACATCGGCTCTTGCAGAAGAGCTCGCACAAGGTTGCGGCGCCATGACAGGCTTCATGTACAACATCGGCACGGAAGCTGGCCGTGACGGACCCTGTCCCTCTCAGGTCTCAGCAGAGCAGATGGCGGCGACGGTCTTCTGCTCAATCTGAACTGCGGCGACTGAACGGAGCCAGACCGTGCGGCCCCGGTGATATTGGCTCTTTTCCCACCCAACATATATAATCTGTTATTAACTTTTCGATCAAAAGATGACCATCTCAAATTCTAACATGGAGTCTTAACCCCATAGAAATCCATTCCCGAGTTCCCTCCTCTTTTTTGATTGAAATGGGGGTATTCTCTAGCCTCTGCATCAATAGATGCACACAACCTCATTTATTGTAAAGTTTCATCATTGTAGTATAATACATTTACAACTCATGGGTCATATAAACTGTAAACAAAAATAAGCCAGCAAACAACCCCGAGTTACCTCCTCTTAGACGAGATTACAACTGTTGTTAATAGGATTTTCAAATTCTGAACCTCCGTCCGCCTAGCCTGATCAAGTCGCCTTCCTAGTTGCCACCTCATCCTCCTCCGCATCATATCTCACCCATCATCGTTCTCTCCTTTTAAGGGTTCCATTGCTTCCTAATTCTGCCATGTCTCTCTCTATTTTGCCTCTTGTTGGACCTGCCGTCCTGCTCCCCTTAAGGGATCCTTTGTTTCAAGAAAATTGTGTATAGTTTTTGGAGTATTTGGTTCCTTAGGTTTTTTAGTTTGATTCACAGGATTACAATCTCTTGAAATTGCTACAAATTATTCCTTGGCACTATACTAGAGGAAAATGTTCCGCCACTCCAATCCCTTTTTACAATTTTTGTACTTTTCTTGTGCAATCAAACACTCATGGATTCAGAATCCTACAGTTCAACTCCTGTAGGATGGTGATTCTTCTTGTGGCTCTCGCCGTGGAGAGAGTGCCAAAATAGAGCGACTAGAGCTCAATCGACTAAGAATTTAGTTAATTTTCAGTCAGAAAATGTCACCTAAATTTCAGTAGTAAGTCATGTTCAACTCAATTGTAACTTGATTTTGTTAATTGTATCCTATGTGTAACTAGAAAAATTCAGTTGCAACTCATATGCAACTCATCTGTAACTGGAAAGTCTGATCTGCAACTACTAACTTGCAACCCACCTACAACTTGAAAAATCTCAGTTACAACTCATATACAACCCATAGGTTGCATGAATCACAATGCAAATCTAATAGTTCTAATGTTGAGTAAGCTCTAACTTAACTCACACTCAAGTGAGAAGTAGCAAAACCAAGAGAAAATTACTACGTTGACAAGTGTCTCGTATCAAGATAGCCTTGCTCCAACATCGATATGCTTGCTCTGACAATGCACATTTTCAATTCTCATTTACTCTCTCGCTGGCCCTGTTTATTCTCTTTGCTCATCTCTTATGGCCGACTATCTCATTGTTTCTTTTCTCCATCTGATGTTTTGTGGTGTTCCGCGAGAAATTAAGTCATTTATACTAGTAGGATATTTTATGTTCGCGGTTCTGTATTCTTCTTTTCTTTTAACTTTGTGGGCTCGTTTTGTGATACTACAAAGACTCCAGAAACAATTAAATGAGAACACTTTATACCGAAATACTCACTAGAGCACCGCATTTACCTAGCTGACATGGCAATAAGTAATGCGGAAACGGAAATCCTAGACCTACGGACTGGGAGCTTACAGAAATGGCTTACAGGCAGACGTGTCCAAACCTGATTAGTCCACAGCCCCGCTGATTTCTCCTTGGGACCCACCCCCAGATAATCCCCCTGACTAATAACTAATCCCGTAAGTTTCTTCCGTAGCTTTTCTTTCCGTAGGTGTAGCATTATTGGTAAATGGACCTATCTTGGCAGCCATTAGTTACGGAAATGCTACACCTACGGGAAGTTACGGACGGCCTACGCGCTGACGAGGACAGAAGCTGACGTGGCCAGAGAAAAAACAACCAGGACGTCCCGCTAAACAATCCCACTAATTACGCAACCAAAATCTGGAACATCATGTAGTTTTTGCCATTTGTTCCGGTCAACCAGGACGACCTAGCTCTCTACGTTCAGATCAACCTGGGCGAGCTACCTCCATCGTGCCTTCCTGAACAGCCAGACCACGGGCGGTTGCTCACCATCTTCCGCCGTCGTGCCGCCGCCGAGGTGGCTCGCCGTGGAGGTAGAACTTCATGTGTTTTGCCCTTTGTTTAGATCGATCAGGGTGAGCTGCCTCCATGGCGCCGCCGTGAATAGCCATGCCATGCACCCTTAGCTCACATCTTACCCCACGTCGGGTGTGGATCCTCTGCTGTAGCTGCGCGCCAATGACAGGTGGGGCCGGGCCCGCCTGGCAGCGACTGCAACAGCAGTGCTGTTACAGCAGAGGATCCCAGCCCGACCTCGTCGACGTCTGCCGCCGAGGTGGTCATTGTGGACAGATGCGCACAAATACCCAGACTCACGGACGGTCGAGCTGGTTGAGTACAGTGCAGGTTTGCCTTCCTTCAGATCCTAAGATTAAGCACTTGGCAGATCCTACCTGAGTTACAGAAAAAATAAAGCAAACAATATATTAAGTAAACAATCAAATCATGAGAATATGAAGATGTCATATAAATGTTAATGCTTATTTCTATCTAGCATATGGTGGGCAAGTAATCTTACCATATAGACTGCTTACAGTGTTGTAGGCGTACACATCAGTCATAAGGTTCAAAACTTGTATATAGCCCTAAAAAGGCACTTCATATGAAATCTTACTTAATATCGTGTTTTTCTCCACACATTAGAAACCTGATCATTTAATATTGAATGATTCATAGGTATGGATGATCGAGTTGTTACTGTTGAAGAATCAAGTGACATGTCTATTGCTACAGCCTAAGGTAACTTAGTTGGCAGATCCTAGCTGAGGGTACTTCATGTGAAATCCAATGCAAAAATCTGATCTTTAAACACTTTCTGATTATAGGTATGGATGATCCAATTGGTAGTGTTGCACAATCTAGTGACATGTCTATTTCAAGTGAGAATGATGGCTCTGAGCAACGAAAGCAAAGCAACGTGGAACTTGAAGAGGACCATGGTGAAGCTCAAATGGATGTCTTACTTGAAGATCCTGAACTGGGGATGACCTTTGATACTGAGAATGACGTGCGAGAATACTATAAAAATTACGCTAAAGAAAAATTGTTTGGAGTGACGAGAAGAAGCTCAAACAGAGATGATAATGGAGAGCTAAAGTATCTTACACTTGTTGCTCTCGTCATGGTAACAGTAAGTCCAACTCAAAAAATATATTGAAGCCAAATCCAACAGCTGGATTAGGATGTAAAGCTAAAGTTAATATTGTTCGTGGTCCGGAAGGAAAGTTTCATCTTTCAACAGTCATTTTGGATCATAACCACACACTAGGTCCACATAAATCACGGTTATTTCGATGCAATAAGAAGTTGGACTTTCATGTTAAGCGAAGGCTTGAGTTGAATGACCGGGCTGGAATACGGGTAAACAAGAATTTCAATTCTCTTGTTGTGGCAGCAGATGGTCATGACAAGCTGACCTTTGGTTAGAAAGATTGTCGCAATTATCTAGAGAAATCAAGAAGATTGGAACTTGGAAGTGGTGATGCCGAGACAGTTCGTGACTANCACCACCATGCAGAACCTGGCATTCGCTGGCTTCTTGCGTTTTTTTATCTTGCTGGGCTGCTTGCACCTCCATGAACAACCAAACCGAGCAGCAGCTTGGCTCTGCAATTTCAGATAATGAGAAATAGAAAAACTTGGGGATACAATAGTAAGATTTGCTAAGTCTGAAACTTGTGTTTTCATGAAGGAAAACGCTGGAATACCCCGGGGGCTCACGCGACTCCATCCTCTGTGCGAGCGTGCGCCACGCGTCCCTAACCTGTCGAAAAAGTAGTGGGATATTAACTCATCGCTTCTTATCCCCTTCCTCCTCCTTTCCCCTCCATGGCTATCCTCTCCCCTTCGTCTCCACAGCACTACTCCTCCTTTCCCACCGCTGCAAAATCAGCAAAAACTATGGCTGCAACGCCGTGCCACCGCCGTCCTCAATCCTCCACTCTCTAGCACCCGCCGACCTCACGCCACTCCCCTCTCTTATCCTTCTCAATTTACCACCCCGTTTACCACATGAGCACGGAGGTGCGGCGGAAATTGAGCCCCTCGGTGATGTCTGTTGATGTTGGGAGCATCTTTTCGGCGCCCGATGGTGCTGATGCGGGGAGGATCTACTCGGCCACCTGCGTGCGTTCGCCGATGCTGGGCTTGCTGCGAATAGCTCTGCGCGCTGCTATTCATTCTGTCGGTTCTACAAAGAGCGGTCGCCGATTGCTTGCAACTGTGTCGCCGCCGTCGTCGGTGATACGAAACGCTGGTGCTAGGAGGGCGGAGTCGGGGAGGCTGCAAGAGTGGGGAGAATGATGCTACCAACCTTGTACGGCGGTGCTACATTCCTGGGCGGTCGTGCTACAAACCCTGTACGGCGGGTGCTACCATGCCTCGGTGGCGGTGCTAACATCCCTGGCGGCGGTGCTACAAACCCTGTACGGTGGTGCTATCATCCTGGGCGGCTCTGCTACGAACCTTGTATGACGGTGCTAACATGCCTGGGGCAGCGGTGCTAGAAACCTTGGTAGGCAGTGGCTACCATCTCTGGATGGCTGTGCTAGCAGCTTTCGATGGCAGTGCTACTCGCCAGAGTGGGGTTTGGTTCAAGCCGTAGGCGACGGTTGCTGCCAGGAGCACGTGACGCTGCAGGGAGCAGTGGACCCCAGTGGTCAACGAAGGTGCGAGCCGCGAGCGTCTTCCTCGGCGAGCCGGAGAGGTCGTCGACGAAGGTGCGAGGGGGCGAGCGACTGAGCTACATTGCGGTAGATGTTGATGCTCCAAGTCCCAAGCCGCTGCCGAGCTACCTATGGAGGGCGGCATAGCTGCAAAGGAGGGACGACAGAGCTGCAAGCAGTAGTCGACGGCGCTGTGAGCGGCGAGTGACGGAGCTGCTTGCGGTAGACGCCAATGATCTCAGCGTCCGTTGCCGATGCTACATGCGGAGCACGGCGATGCTACCTACGGCGTGTGCCGGTGCTATGAGTCGCCGAAGCTGCATGGAGCAGGCGGCCCTGCTGCCACCGGTGGCTGCCAGCGATGCGATGACGCTGCTGCAAAACGCCAGGGTCGCTGCAAGATTTTTCTCCGGCGACGATAACTGAAGACGGATCGCCGATTGTTTTGCTTTATTTTTAACCACCAGATGCATATCTTTTGGGTGCGACTGGCTCCACCCATGTGAGGGGATGAAAGCGACATCAGCATGTGGTGGGCCAGTACAAATTTAATGGACGTGATCAGTTTGATCGAACGGTTCGCGAGCCGGAGGATCCTAGCGCGGGATCATCCGGGGGACGCCTAGCACTGCCCTTTCATGAATGACATAAGAATGCAACTGTGGACAGCTCTTTTTCTTGTGAACCATTTTGTATCCTAGTGCTGAAGTGCTGACCTTGCACTAGCTTGAGAAGTTGGAGCATGTCCCCAGTTATCATCGAAAAAGATCCCTTTGGAACAAATTAGTTGCCCTTAAAAAAAAACCTTCTAAGACCTAACTATCACGATGGAAATATCTTCAATTGGGAGTAGGACTTTATTGATGTAAAACCTAGATAATGCAAATAGGACTGAGTTAAATGAAACACACATAGATGTTTAAATTAAACATCCTCAACTATATTATTGTTTATTTGTCTAATTTTCCTTGTTAGATTGTTGGCCATTCATTGGGTGGTGGCACTGCCTGCATTACTGACCTACATCCTGAGAGAACACACAGAGTTCTCCACAACAACTTGTGTTGCATTGCACCAGGTATGTCAAATGTATGTATTTAAATTTAGTTGACAATTGGTAACAGATGATTTTTTGTGTTGTCAGCTTCATGCATGACATGGAGTTAGCAGAATCAGGAAAACACTCTGTAACCACTATTGTCAATGGTGCTGATCTGGTTCCTACAGTATCAACCACATCTATTGATGATCTTCGTTCTGAGGTAGCTCATTATTGTCTGATGACTTGCTATTCCTCTCCGCTCCTCATTCTACTTGGTGCAAGATTCCACATGTCCCAGGCTAGATTTAAACAGTCTAAAACTAGCCACCAACTTGAGCTGCTGTTTCTGGATAATCTTTATTAGCCTTCAAAAAAGATGACAACTTATTCATTTTATTTCATATGTTGTACTTGGTTTGCTTTTCTAAATCCCTACTTAACGTAAACCAAATTCAACACAAAACTTTGATTAGCATCTATGAAATGTTAAGAACTTGCATGTCCAACCCATACTAAATTAATACTTATAAATGAATCATGAGGGGCACAGCACCCTAACCTGAACTGTGAGGTTGTGTCAGCACAGCCCAGCAGCGGTGGTTGCGTGCAGTGGCGGACCTTGACCAACATTGTAGGAGGGGCAAAATGACATTAGATTGGCAGCTGAGGGGGGCAATTTGAATTTTTGTTGTGATTGTATGGTCAAAAATGATAAATACAAAGTAGTATTATGCAAATTATAATTTAGTTGTTGGGGGGGGGGCATGGCCCCTTTTGGCCTCCACTAAGGTCCGCCACTGGTTGCGTGGTTAAGGCTTGGGAGTTCCTGGTCCTGGACAGGATGGCGTTGACTCTTAGGACTAGATGTGGCCATCCTTGAAGAGGGCCTGGATGGTGGTGGCAATTCCACTCTTTACAC
The DNA here is from genome assembly GCA_012064385.1 of Puccinellia tenuiflora. Classification (NCBI taxonomy): domain Eukaryota; kingdom Viridiplantae; phylum Streptophyta; class Magnoliopsida; order Poales; family Poaceae; genus Puccinellia; species Puccinellia tenuiflora. The sequence continues at coordinate 83,819 of QRDG01001153.1, read as the reverse complement.
ATATCATTTTACATTTTTTGTGGAGTGTACACCTTGTGCGTGCAGATGGTATCTGGTAGACGGAACTTTTTTTCACAATTGTGATTCTTTTAAAGCTTGCAATCCACGCGCTGGCATTTTCTGTTACATCATGTTTAAAAGTAACTGAAATAGTCAGGTGGAATTTTCTTCAAAAATAGGACATATTCATGTTACAGAAATGGGAAGTTACAAGTTAGCTGCTTTTTTAGATTTAAATCAAAGGTTACCCCTTTTTTCTGTACAGGATGCAAAAATATAGACGATTGAATTTTTTCCATTAACTTTTTTCTGTCTATTTTTTGCCAGTGAGAATATGACAAAGCCCAGCTGTAGGAGTAGTAAGAAGCACAGCAGCAGTAGCGGATGCCAAGTTGGACAGAAAGATGTCAAAGCTTAGTGCAATGCGTAGAAGGCTTACTCTGAAACATTCACCGCACGTCCATCAACGATGTTCCCCACGTATTCAAAAAAGAACTCACCCTCATTCAGGTTGAACAAGTCAACGAGCCTCAGCAAGCAGGAACCAGTAATGTAAGTTCTTTTTTTTCCTTTTTGCTGTTCGATGGTATATTGCTGCGACATGAGTTTTAGATGGAATTTATGATACCATCTAGATATGACCTATATTATTTTCAGGTTGAAGGCAAAGAAACATTTCCAGAGAGCATCCCCTATGAGGCTAGTCAGGGTGTACCCTCACATCACTCCAGATCAAGAAGTTGTGATTCGACGTGCTGATTATGGCGGCCTTTTAGACATCAAGTGTTCGAAGCTTTTCCTCAGAGCTGTGCAAGTTCTGATGGAAAGTTTTGACCTAGTGTCTTGCAAGCTGGTTTTCCCTGGACGTGGAGCAATACCTGTGACGGAACCATCAGTGCAAGAGGTTCTGGGACTACCACGAGGCAACAGGGATGTACGGTACGAGATTGATGCTGAAGCTATTGCTTTCATGAGTAAGGAGTTTGGCAAAACTGGCAGCAAGCAGCCCTTGCTGACATCATTGGAGACGAAGCTTGTCGCAATGAAGAAAGCTGATTCCCGGTTTCTCAGGCTATTCATTGCATACGGATTGTCTGCTGTGGTGGCTCCGACTACAGGCAGACATATCAGCCCAAGATTATATCCGTCACTCGTGAATATAAAACAAGCCAATAAACTAAATATTTGCAAGTTCGTAATCACGATGCTTTGCGAAGCAGCTGGCTCCAAGACTGATAAAGCAATCCTAAAGTCCTGCATGCTATATTTCATGGTAATAATTCATGCACTACACCAAAAACATTTTATTTTTTGTATTCTGTCCCCCCCCCACACGTGGCACTTTTTTTGCATCTGGACTTTCTTCTTATTTCTTCCTTTTTTCTGCTCTAAGGTCAAATATGTTGATTCATTAGTACTGGAAGGTATTGATGTTAGTGACGGTGGAACTCGGGTATCTGTCTGGACTAATGCTTTGGTTAAGAACGCTATTATCCAGGATATGCTTGACGACGGAAGTTTTGGAAGGGCACCGGTAATGGCCTTTATCTTCATCGTCTTTTTTTGTCTGAGCGTACGTGTGTAGTAAGTTCCATTATAGCAATATGGGTGTTCACTTATCATTCTTTCTGTTTTTCAAAAAAAAAATGGTGCAGCTAAAACCTGAGTTTGCAAACGTCGACATTCAAAATGAGTCCCAGGAACCAGTAGCCATTGAAGCAGCCCAAGAGGTAGATCAAGTTGAACTGAACCCACTACAACGCCAAGATAACGAAGAGGGGATGGAAGATGCCCACATAATGCAGAACAAGATGAAGACACAGGGAACGCAGAGGGGATGGAACAAGATCAAGATGAGGAGGCAGGGAAGCAGAGCATTCTTTTCCCTGATCCAGAACGGATTAACATGTTCATTGATATGTACACCCCACCTGACAGGACACCAGATGTAAGTTACTCACACCTTTTTTTTATATTAGCACTGAGTTTTTAAAAATATACACAATTGTTTTGTTATTTTTTTACCTTTTTTAACTATGTAATATACTCTCTTTGTCTAGGAGACAACAAGGTACAGAGCAGCTATTGAGGCAGCTTGCCAAGGTTTTGAAGCAGGGTTGCAGACACTAGTGAAGAACCTGACTGTTAGAGAAGTGAATCAAAGGAGATACAGAAAGAGGAAATCCAAAAATTCAAGAACCAAAAGTTCCAGCCACCCACCGAAGGAAGCACATATCACTTCAGGCGAGGAGAATCAGCAGGTAGCAGTTAACAAAATGCCTGAACCATCTACAAAGACCGAAGAACCAGCAGTTCCATGCAGCGGATCTGATGAACAACAAGAAAGAACGACCGTTCACGAGACTGGAGGTACAATACAGGCTTCACCATTTCTAGATGAACAACTGCCTGAGGAACATCAAATCAATGAAGAGACAAGAGTTCCATGCAATGGGTCCGTTGAGCACAAAGAAAACACGCATGTTGAAGAGTTCCAACAGAAGACAGCTGAAATAGCTCCACCATTTCAACCAGCATCAGACACTACGTTGAGCAGCAAATTTCAGATAGAACAAAATAAAATTGGGGATGGCATGATCACTGGTGAAGAACCAAATCATCAACCTGCTTCGAGCTCTGGTGGTGTTGGCATCAGAGGAACCAAGCTTGGAGATCATCATGCACGACCATGTCAGAGCAATCAAACAACAAGAGGAACTTGCACCCTAGTAGGGGATGATAATCCTGAGGATGGAGATAGCCTAGACATCATGAGTGCAAACACCAAGCAACAAGTCCTCGATTGTGTGCGCTGGTCACCACCTCGCAGGCCGCCGGTTTTCGACATCCCGAAACTCGAAACCCCCATGGTAATGGACTTAGAGGATGGAAGGCCAAGCAAAGCTATGCTGCATAACCTGATTACGACCATGAAACCACTGGTTATTGAGGACATACATGATGGTTTACCCTCTGTTCTAGATGGAACCGCAACCACCCAAGGTTTGCACAGACTGCTGGCCGAGATGGAACCTCAAAGAGTTCCATCTCCAAGGAAGCGAAAAAACAATGAAACAATCTCAAACTCACCATCAGCGACTAGGTATAGAACCAGGGCGGCATCTCGCGCAGAGATAACTGCTACCCCCGAAAAGGCAGAAGTGATAAGAGGCCAAGAAACTTCAGATAGGAGCGGCAGTGCAACTACCAATGCAATGGATATGACTCCGCGCAGATCCCCGAGGCTGAGAAACGATGGAGTCCCTTCCCCTGCAAAGTCACTGACTGAGAAGCAATCACCACAAAAGAGAACAACACCGAAAGTGCCAGAGTCTCAAGCCCCACCCCTCGTCAGGTTTATGGTTGGGAAACAATCAGAACCACCAAAGACAACCACACCAACTGTACCAGCGTCAGCTAGTCAAGATTCGATGAACAGAAAACTGGATTTTGACAGTTCAGAACATGCAAGGAGAAGATCAGCAGCAGCAGAAGAAGCCCCTGATGCTCCTAGTTTCGACCTATGCACACCTCCTGATCAGAATGAACATGAAGCAGCACTTATGACTGATGAATGTGAAGGCAAAACCACCACCAATGAGCCTACAGGGCCGTCAGGGACCAGCATTACTCCTGTCGAACATGCATATCAGACTAGAATTTTAAAAGCTGGGAAAATGCAGAAATCGCCTTACATCGATGGGAGTAAGAAGGTATACAAAGCCACAAAGCCCATGATAGAATTGTACAACATGGTGTGTCAGCACACTTCTAAGTCCAGAACATCGAAAGTCAAAGATGAAATCATCATAGATTGCGGTTCCTTGTTCGCGCCCCTCAAACATGTAGCAGATTCAGTGTTTCCGGGGAAGGAACTTGTAAATTTCGTCGCAGAGATTGCCATTGACATCATCATCAAGGAGAACCTCAACCCAAAGAAGGTTATTTTGCCTCTTCGTATATCTGTAAGTTCCATCTTTTGAAACCTTCATAACTTTGTTCGTACCCCCCCCCCCCCACGCAGTTTTGGAAATGGAACCTAACATGGGACCTTATTTTTTTTCCTGCCCTACCTTTTATGTACAAAACACAGTCATACCTCATGGACTGCAGATTCGACGTAAAAGAGTTGAAAAGAATCTTCTCGTTCGATCCAAGCAACAGGCTTGACCATAAAGAACAGGTTAGCACACTACAGAACTATGCATCCCAACACTTTGCAAAGTTTTCAGCACACTAACTATGCAAAGTTAGCATCATAGAGGGCATTTTTTATTAGCACACTAACCATTTTTTGTTTATGAAAATAACACAGATATGCTTCCCAACACTTGCAAAGTTACCAAGTGATCCTAAAGGCCCTTCTGGACATTATTGGTTGGTAGTTCTCAACATCAAGGCACGAATATTCGAGATATTAGACTCCCTGGCAAGCAAAACAGAGGCGCTAATGATGGATGCTTGTCACTATCTTATTGCGTCGATAAAGTCAATGTGGGCTAAAGATTACAAGCTCTCCACACTCAATATATCGGATTTTCCGATCGTGCTTATTGAGAGTCCACGACAAACAAACACGTAAGTTTTTGAGGCTTCATGGAACTTATTCAAGTCAGAATAGAAATTACATCCTACTCAGAACAAGCTTTTTTTGTGGTGTTTTTTGGAAAAAAAAACCATTGACTTTTTTGCCTGACATTTTTGTTTCATGTTTGCCTTTGTTCACGAAAAACAATGCACAGGCACGATTGTGGATTTTTCATGCTCACAAACTTAGTGGAGTGGGATGGCAGAAGAGTTCCAACGTACCAACAGGAAGACTTACCAGACATAAGGAAGATATACACCGATAAATGGATAAGGTGGCATGAAAACACGATAGAGTGGCAGCTACTACTCTAACAATATCAGTTCAGGTAAACACACAATGCTTTTTTACTTCCCATCATAAATGTAGCACAATGCAAAACTGCCTGCCAATTTTTTATAAGCATAGTTCCAAACTAGCTAAGAAAAAACTAGATTTTGTTGAATACAACATTTTTTTATATCTCTGCTAGAACTCAATTGAACAAGGAGAGCAAAGGGTATCTCTCCGGATCTGCTAGCCTCACAGGGCAGTTGCGCGCGTCGTGGTCCTTTTCTTTGCAGACACTACAAAAGGTGGGACGAGATTGCTGCAGCTGCAGACCACCTTTCTTCCTCTTCTGCCCTGGCCTCCCCCTTCTAGTAGTTGTTGGCGGATTCCTAGCGACACTGTTGCTAGCAGCCATAGGATCATTACCACTATCTGCATCAGGAGAGACGTTAGCTGAAACTTTTGCTTTCTTCCTCTTCAACGCATCTGCAGTTGCTTTTCTGTGTTCTGCAAGTTCCTTCTCCAATGCAAGCATATGTTTCTCAGCTATCTGTCTCGTCTTGTCCGAAACCGCAGCGTGAACAGCCTTCTGGGCAAAATCATTGCACAGGTTACCATAACGCAGCATCCTCATATCTTTCCTAGATAGCTTACTAGTAGGAACTTCTTGGTGCTCAACGGGTGGCGGTACAATATCCGGAGGAGGAAGAGACCACCTGGGAGAATGTAATGCTCTGGCATTGACTTGACTGCACCCAAATGTGACATCACTCTCAAGGCATGGCAGCATAGAATCCCATCCTTATTGAACTTGCAGCACTCACAGTTAAAAATTCCATTTGGCACATCAACAGCCACCATATAGTTCCGTTTACCATAACCAAAGACTGCTCTTTGAATTGGAGAAACCTCGTACAAACCACCGCCACAGTCTCCTAGCGTTATAGGATGTAATCTTCCGCAGCTCCAACTGGAACTTTTGGTAGATTGGCAGAGTGTATGTTTCCAGAATCTGTTGTTCCATCAGGAAGTCCGACCAAACACGAACAGTTCTATCCTCGCCAACAAACTCATGAGCGTCTTCGGCAACCTCAATCTTCTCTTGAATCTTCATGAACTGCTTGAAGAAACGAAGAAGGCTGTCTTGCGGGTTCACGTATCTCTTGAGAACAGCATTAAAACCCTCACTTCTGGCGGTAGTTTGCAGGAAGAGGGAAGAACCTGTCCTTGAAATAGGCTGGAACAAAAAATTCCTTAAGATCATAAATGTCAAGGAAATGTGCATTCTCAGCAACATCATGCTTTAGTACCATTTCTGCCCATCTCCTTTCGAACTCATCAACAGTCAAGCTGTGATCAATCACATCATTGAACTCCAGCCTCAATTGCTCACGCTTGGCTATGAATGGTCCAAGCTTTTCTTGAACTTTCTGCATAATGTGCCAGCGACAATTCCGGTGGACAATATTAAGGAACACTATGAGGATGGCAGTTCTCATTCCCTGGTCCTAGTCTGTGATAATGTTCAACGGATGCAACCCGCCCATTGCTTCTAGGAAAGCTTCAAACAGCCACACGAAATTAGCAATTCGCTCGTTTCTCAAAAAACCGCAGCCTAGCTGGATTGACTGACCATATCTGTTGATTCCGATGAAAGGTGCGCACGGCATGTTATACATGTTCACCATGTATGTCGTGTCAAAGGAAATACAGTCATGGTAAAGCTTGTACACCTCTCGCGCAGCTCCGTCCACCCAGAATATGTTCTCCACCCTAGCCTCTGAATCTAGCTTCAGTTTGTAGAATTTTTTGGATCACTCAGTTTATTTCCTCAAAGTACTCCAGCAACTGCGGGATGTCTCTGATCTTGTCCTTCTCACCAAGAGTAGCAGTGAAGTTACTAACCTTCTTACTGTCGTACGGCACATTTTTACACCCCCATACAGCTCTCCCATTATCTGCATCACCCTGCCTGAAGTAAGAATAACATCATGGAGCAAGGTGATGAACTTCCTCTCCTCTTTTGGAATCTTCTTGTGTGATCTCAAATACTTCTTCAGTGCAAACTTCTGGATCAACTCGTGAGTGTGCTCTTCAACAAATTGTGTAACTTCCCATCTAGCTCCAGTTCGCTTAACACGAAGCTTGGCCTTGCACGCAGTCTGCTTTGTGAATGTACGGGACCTTTCCTTCACAGGGGTAGCCTCTTCTTCTATGATCTTCCCAGATTTGTTGCAGGTAAATACACATTTGTCTCTCTCACCATCCCTTGCTGATCTCCTGGACGACTCAATCTTAACAGAGAAACCAACATGTTTGGCATATCTGTTGTAGTGGTACAGCGCCTGATCTTCTGTCTCGAATTTCATCCCAACAAATGGAACCTTTGGAGCAAAACCCTCCGGAGTAGACTGCACCTCATCATCGCTCCCGCTGTCCTCACTTGACAGGGTGACACCCGTCCGCATAGCTGAACCAGTAGCCCGTCTAGCTGAGAGACCTGCAGCAGAACCATTGCTAGCTGAAGGACCTGCACCAGTACCATTGCCAGCCGAAGGCACTGCTCCTGAACCAGTACCAGCCGAAGGTCCTGCACCAGTACCATTGCCAGCCGAAGGCACTGCTCCTGAACCAGTACCAGCCGAAGGAACTTCACCTGAACCATCACCAGTGGGAGGCCCTGCACCTGAACCACCACCAGTTGAATGAGCAGCATTACTACCAGAAGAATGATGTCGACAATTTGTGGCTGCCTCCGTTCCATCTACTTGTCCATTAGTTCCGTTCATACGATCCCCATGATTTAATTCTTCAACAGCTGGCTCGTTGAGATCAATGCTGCGAAAACAATCCATTATTTATCTATTTTTTCAACCCTGCACGAACCATGGAAAAAGTAATTAACCAAAAGTTACATACCAGCAGTACATGATCATAAAACTGTAAACATTTTTTACTACCTCCTTTATTGTTCTAACATTTTTACTTTTCTTTTTCCAGAACATATGGATGGAAGGAACGCAGGGGCAGGATGGTGCAAGTATCAACGGTGCAAGTACTAGGCGAAAGTTTTGTAGGTATTATGTCCAGAACAGATGATGAAGGGGTGAAGGCAAAATGGTGTGTAAGTCTACTCATGGAAACTGATACGATGGAACTGCTCGTGTGGTTTCGGTCTTATCCATCTACTCAATGGTTCCTTTTGCTGTGTCTGTCATATGTTTGTGTTTCAAGTCACCCTGCTAGATGGAATCAGATCACTGGAATATACCTGCTATTTTTTGTCTATGCAACTGAAGATGTTCCAATAGATTCGTTGTTGGAACTCCTGGAACTGCTGTGTTTTCCTCTGCACCTGAAGGATGAATTCTGAAGATGTTCTTTTTTCCTGGAACAATGGAGTTCTGGTGATGTTTTTGCTGTGTTCTGGATGTTTTGGGATGGGGTGGAACTGGAAGTTTATCTAGTTCCAGAATTTTTTGGGGGGTGGAACTGGATGTTTTCTGTTCTAGATTCTTTTTTTTATTCGTATCATGGGTGATGTTTTTGCTGTCAAACTGGGGGAGGAACTAACTGGAGGGAAGATCTACCATGGAGGAGGGGAGATGGAACCAGAACTGGGGAAGATCTAGCATGGAGGAGGGAGATGGAACCGGAACTGGGGAAGATCTAGCATGGAGGAGGGAGATGGAACCGGAACTGGGGGAGAGAAAGGGGAAGAGAAAGAGAGAGAAGAACTTGGGGGGGGGGGAGAGATCTGGAACGGGGGAGGAAAGGGGATGGAATCTCATGAGGAAAGGGGAAAACTTGCGGGAGAAGAAGGTGGGGTTGGGCTCGAGGGAGGTACGGGTGTGGGGACCCGTGACCGATTGGCGGGAATCGGGGGGGACGGACGCGGGAGGCTTCTTCCTTTCCAAAAACGGAAAGAAGCATCGCTGTCGGGTACGTTGTCGGGACGACCTCGCTTTTCGCCTAATCAAAGTCGACCTCGGTTTAGCCGCGTCCAAGTATAGGTGGCCAACTGGGCCGGGTCAAACGGGCCGGCCCGAGGCACGGCGATTTTGGCCCGGCCCAGGCACGGCACGAACGGGCCGTGCCGTGGCACGGGCCCGGTAGTGCCCGGGCCGGCCTCCAATTTGAGGCACGCGGGCCGGCACGGCACTCCCTCGCTAGAATCACCACTAGAGGGAAGCAATTCAACGCGGCCGTTCAATCTACCCAATCCGAAGCAAAGTCAACGAATCCAGTTACGGTCCAACCGCAGGCCTCCACGTCGCGACGCCGCCTTCCGCTTCCTATCGAGATTCAACAGATTTCCCAGCGAAACGCGACACAACTCCGACGAGGAGGTGGCGGCGGCGGCGGCGGCGGCGATGGCTCTGGAGGTGCCGCCGGAGGAGTCCAACCGGTGCGTGCGCGGGTGCTGCCGCAGCGCCGCCATCCCGCTCCACCTCCCCGCCGCGTCCTTCTCTCTTCTCTCCCCCATCGCGCGAGGTAAGCAGCTAACCCTGCCCCATGCTTCCTTCTCCTCCTCCCCGTTGTTCCGACCTGTGGTGATGGGGGGAGGGGAAACGCGACGACGATGTGACTTGACATGACGTGATGCGCCGTGCGTGCAGGGTCGGAGAGCACGGTGTACGAGGCGCGGCTCGGGGGCGAGCGCGCCGCGGCCAAGAAGCCCGTGCTGTCCACTTCCGACGACCTCGACAAGTTCCACTATCAGCTCCAGCTCCTATGGTCGGTACCTCTCTTTCACTACTCCACCACACATGCCTCATTGCCTCACGAATGCCCCCATACTCCCGATGACTGCGAGGGAAGCAATTGCTCACAGCTGATGTGCATTTGCTAGCTTGCTAGAGACGTCTGATTGAGAATCATCATGTTTCACCTGCAAAAAGAACTCTCCCTCAAGGATTGAAACCATACAATCATTTAAGTACTGCGTCCACATATTGTTTATTACCTAATTTTTTCACACAATTCACCAAAGTTCCATGGAACTGGACAACAAATGGAATTTACTCCTCAACATCAGCTTACGCGGCTCAGTCCCATGGCCCGCATCCAAAGTTTTCATCCGCCATCTGCCAACTCCGAACCTAAGTGCAAGTTCTTCTCTTGGCTAATGCCTCACAGGAGAATCCTCACTGCTGACTTGCCTGCCGCACGTGGTTGACCATGTGATCCCAGATGTCAGCTTTGCCTTCTGGTCGCCTAAAATGTAACCCATCTTTGCAAAGATTGCCCCTTCTCGGTTGCCGTTTGACCCCCCCCCCCCCCCCCCTCCCTCCTCCCCCCTCCCACACACACACCCACCCACCCCGCGTGCGCACCCACACCCCTGTCGGAGCCCATGGGAGTTTCTGAGCGGGGTTTGTCTCTGTACGCTGTGGAACACCTGGAAAGATAGAAACCGTCGTATCTTCAACAGAAAGTGTGTGTCACACTTTGAGTTGACCGCGCTGGCCTCTGAGGACATGAAGTAGTGTGCGTTGGCTTTTGATGAAGCCCAGCCGATTGTTTGCATTGGTTAATTTTGCCGAGGGTTTGTTTTCTTGGGTTTAGGTACGTTCCTAAACGTGCTGCCTCCTTGAACATCCGTCTCTCTTTCTTCTTAATGAAAATGCAGTGCTCCTGCCGGTTTCTTGAAAAAAAGTGAATATTAATACTTATTCTTCACACGACAAAATTAGCAGCTAGGTTTTGGGGGAATTACGAGAGGCATGGATTCATGGTAGTGGGCGAGGGGCGCGTGTGTGGCCAAGGTTGGCTGCACTGCGTGAGGGACTGCTGTAATTAGTGGATTTTCTTTTGAGGGTAAGATAATTGGCGGAATGAGTTCGAGACGCTGAGTTGAGTGATGGGATTGACTGACCACATGGGCTGTCGGGTGGGGAGAAACGATGGGATAAATTGGCCTGCTAGGGTCAATTAAGGTTTACAGACGTTAGGATGGGAAACTACTTTTGTATATGTACAGACGATACATCTGTTGAATTATTGATACACATATCAATCATACACTATGTACATCCATACACCCACGACCCTGTGTGGATCTGCGCTAACAGTTTGGGACATAAAAATGAGAATACGGTGTTTAATTCGGAGCTCACACAACTTGAATGGCGTCGCGGCATTGAATTCTCGTAAAGGATCAGAACTATTATGTAGGAAGCTGCCCAGCCATATCTAACTATATATCCCAGACACACAAGTCCTTTTCTGGTCATCTCCTGCCAATGTAGTTAGAAAATGCAATATTATATATCTTCTTCATGTACTTTAATGAAATCGGTGTTTTGTTAATGGTTGCTGCCACATTGAACTTTTGGTCAGAAATGACTTTTACATCCTGAAGAATTACTATTGCCAGGTTTCCAGTTTCTTGTATTAATTTGGGGATTACAATGTACATGCAGTGAGCTGGATCATCCAGGGTTGGCAAAGCTGATTGCAGCACATGCACGTCCTCCAAATTACCTGATGTTCTTTGAATTCTTTGAGCCTCCAAACCTAGCAGACAAGATACATGTCGAGGAGTGGAGCCCTTCTATCCAGCAAGTGGTCAACATTGCCAGCTATCTAGGTCCTGCTTTGTTACTCTATTTTTCCTCAAGATTGTGTTTTGGCATGTATTTTGTTTTCAGATGATAGAGTAAGTATATATTGGTTTAGCAAATAAGATTGGATTCGTAATCATAGAACTTGTGAGTGAAGTTTCATGAGGAACTGTTTTAAAAACGTTTGCATTCTCGGTAATCGTGCTTCTTTTTAAATGCTGGATTTAGATCAGAATTATATATATTTTTTGTTTACTTGATTTGGTAGGTATCCATACAAATTGTGTACATAGGATCGCTTGACTGGTGAGTGTTTTTAGTAGTTAAACCTGTTAGTCTCCAAGGGTGAATAAATGACAAAAACATTGGTTTCGCTCACATGTAGCATTTATCGTCAAGTAAAAGAATCTCGTACTTCACTTGCACTCCCTTTTGGGCCTTGGCACTTTTGGAAGGTTTCACACAACATTGTTTACTATTGTTTTATGTACTAATTGATTCTGGTATGGTGCTTATAGTCACAAGGTATGCATGCAACAGTGATGTTACGCATGAAAAATAATTCATTGTAATGCTTAATGAAAAATAATCTTCATGCCATATAAAATGCAATGTGATAATAAGCTCAAGTTAAAGTCAATGACTCAATGGAGTAAGCAGTGGTGGTAATTATAGGAAGCACCAATACTTTTCTAATTCAGCAATAGTAATGCATGGTTGAATTTTCTTTATTCTTGCCAGATATGTCTGGCTGGATCCTAATCTTATTTGGATGTCCGCTCTTGCAAAACAGACGAATTACCAATTTGACATTGCTATTCACTGTACTGTTACAGCAAAGACTCTCCAATACCTACAAATCCTTGGGATAGTACATAGGGATATAAAACCAGCAAATATTTTGGTACGTTCCTTGCATTTTTCTTTTATCTATCTGTCGGACTCTTGAGTTACATTCTTTGAAGATTTTCTTATCTTTGTTCAGTGTATTGAGTTACATTTATGATTCTGTACAGCTAGATAAAGATCTTCTCCCACAGCTAGCAGATTTTGGCTTGGCTATGTACCAGAAGGATATTAAAAGTGTTTCAGTTAAAAACTGGAAATCATCTGGCAAGCCTACTGGTGGTTTCTATAAAAAGAATATGGTTGGGACATTAATTTACATGGCACCAGAAATTTTGAGAAAGGATTTACATACAGAAAAATCAGATGTATATAGCTTTGCAATATCAATAAAGTAAGACATTTCTCTTTATGGAATTAATATAAATAGGTCCTATCTCATCTTCTCTGTCATACAACTACAGTACAAACTACAGAAAATGTGAAATATTTGTATGGCATTTTTATCGTGTTGGCGGAATGCTTTGACTGGTGTCATTTCACACATTTAAGACCGCTCATTTCATCCGCAATTCCACATCTGGGAAGATGGTAGATTGCAGCAGATGCCACATCTCTATTGGAGGCGGTGACATATCCCACATAGATACATGCTGCGTAGACAGTTCTACTAGATGTCACATATCATGTCCAACATATCCCAAATAGGTACTGACATTTGCATGCCACTTTTGTAACATATGTCAATTAGGGCTGTGTTCACACAATGTCCAGGAGCATAACTATGAGTGAAACTTGATATATGGTATTTTCAGTGTTGTATTCTCTTTTAGTTCTACAGAAGACATTGATTTCATCTTTATTTTTTATTTGGATGTTGAATTGATGTTATACACATGCGCATTGAGTTTTTTTGGATTAGACACATATGCTCTTTAATTTTTAGGAAATAAGTTAAATAACCTGAAAACAAAACTAAATCACGGTAACAAACAGAAATATTGCAAAAATCTTCGGTTCGAAAATAACGTTGCAAAATAGTTTATGGTGGAAAATAACATTATGGTTAATTTGCCGTCAATTGGATGCTGAAAAGTGGAAACATCATTTCTATCGCTCCTGGCGATTTTCGTATTTTTACGCCCAATTTTAGATTTATTTGGAGTCAAATTTTCATCCATCTCCCATCTACAAGGGGCTATTCTCATACTTCCCTACCTACTTTTATCCCTTTTCCACTTTGGTTTTGCCATAACCGTGGACAGTTTTTTCTGTAGAAATTGCTGTCACCATTTGGACAGAAAATGATAGTTCATATTTCGTAACAAAATATATTTCGTAATTTTATGGTTTAAGATGTTACCGCCTAATTTCCTCTTCAATTTTATCATTTCACAGTGAGCTTCTTACTGGTGTGGTACCTTACACAGATCTACGAGCTGAAGCACAGGTGCATTTTTTTTTTTTTGCTTTTTAATAGCTCCACACTCCAGTCTACATCATGGTGTCCCTCATTTTACAAACATTAAGCCAGCATTGTACTATGAACAATTTTATGTTGTCTACATGATTGTTTTGGCATTCTATCAAATTTGAATCTGAAATTTTGGTTTGATGATTTCATGCTAATCTAACATGCAAAAAGTGCCAATAAGTATAAAACTCTAAAATATGTAGAGTAAATTATTAGTAGACCCTAAACTTGTGATGCGGTCAAGTCAGCCCATAAACGTGTAAGTTATACATTTTCATGCAACAACTTTTTTATGTGGTTCGTCGCACTTCTGAAGCTTCCCAGCCTGTCTAGTTTTGCTCGTATGGTAGGTTGACCCTGCTCAGCATGGCATGAGTTCGTGCGCATAACAGGCGCGGTGAAGGGAAGTTTGATTAGTTCGATCCAAGTTGTTCATCAGCCACCATTCTCTTTCCTGCGAAAGCTAAGTATTAGTTATGTTCAGGACTTCAGGGTCCAGAAGTGCTCTGTGCCTCCCCTAAAAAAAAGGTGCTCTCTGCCAGCTTTTCCGACAACTGCCTTAGATTTGGTCCAGAACTGGGCAAGGTCAGCATCATAGTTTAAAAAACCGGACTGGCAATCGAACCGGTGAGGCCGTCGGTTCTGGTTTTCACCGGTCGAACCGACAGTTCATCGGTTCATTGGTGACAGAAAACCGGAATATTTAAGCTAATTTTGAAAAATATTGACCTTATATCAGATAAATACCGATATTATAAGATGTATCAACAAATATATCACTAAATGTTGCTCGTCCAGTTGGTTATTAGGCTTATAACACGACTTTGCTGCAGGTCAAGGGTTCAATTCCCAGGTTAGGCACCATTTTATGAATTATTTCTCCGGTTTTTTACTAAAAGACCAATCCACGTTAAAAAACCGGACAAGGCGCTGGTTCCGGTTTTTTTCGGTCGGACCGCCGGTCCGGTCCGGTTTTTTAAACTATGGTCAGCATGCCATATGGGCAACAGTTAGGCAGGCTTAGCTGCTTTCAGACCTGCGACGAGACGGACGGCTGTCCAAAGTGCATGCAATGACAGGCTCAGATAGGATATACAATGCACAAGTTCCTGGACTTCTTGACCGCATCATGCTAGTCTTGAGACCCACACTATAATTATAGTCATGTATAGCTAGCTGAGATGTGCATTTATGTTCTCTGCAAATGACAGCTCAATCTATCTTTCTTTAGGCACACACTGTTCTTGAAATGACTTACACCGAACAGCAACTTACATCAGCTATTGTTTCTCAAGGATTGCGCCCTGCTCTTGCCCTTCCAGAGTCTGGCTCTCCACCGAGTCTCTTGTCACTTATTCAGCGCTGCTGGGACCCTGATCCTGAAGAGAGACCATCATTTGAAGATATAATTCAAGAGTTAAATGTAATACAGAAGCACTTAGTTCCATATTCTTGCCCTCCACCATCTCGCTCTGTGAATATGAGTCAAAAGGGCAACGCAGATGTACACCATTATCAAGAAGCATTGAATTGGTTCAACCAAGGGGAACTGTTAACAAAGAAAGTAAAAAAATTAGACCATACTGTGAATCCTTGGTCTGATTCTCTTGATCAGTCCTCTGTCTCTATGTATCGTCCAACTTTAAGTTGGGGGTCTTTTGCAACATGCGGGCTAAGAGAAACAATGGAAGATACTCATTTTTTGCTTCCCTGCATGTCTGAAGAAAAAGATGTGCATTCGTTCGGCATTTTCGACGGACACAGAGGTTCAGTGTTCATTAAATCTTATGTTTTGATTTCTACTATGTTTTGAATCTGCATACATTACACAATATTCTTACAGGAGCGGCAGCTGCTGAGTTTTCTGTCCGAGCAGTTCCTGGATTTCTGAAGCAATTTGGCCACACTACCAGGTTCGTGTTGAATGCAAACTATCTGGATCATTGTTTTTGTCTTCTAAACTTTTTAACGGTGGTTTTGTTCTGTTTAGCCCGACTGATGCCCTTGTAGAAGCATTTATGAAGAGTGACATAGCGTTTAGAGAAGAATTAATCCTTCACCAGAAGTCAAAAAGGATAATCAAGAAAGACTGGCATCCTGGTTGCACGGCAGTGACAGCACTGATAGTGAGAAACAAGCTTTTTGTAGCAAATGCTGGTGATTGCCGAGCAATTCTGAGCCGTGCTGGCAAACCATTTCCCATGACTAGGGTTGGCATCAATTCTCCTTTTTCCCGTATAGTACAGATTAGTATATAATGCAACTTTCTTTTTGTTTGTTTTAATAGGATCATGTTGCTAGTTGCGCTGAGGAAAGAGAGCGCGTTATAAAAGAAGGGACTGAAGTCAGATGGCAAGTAGATACATGGAGAGTCGGTGCAGCTGCCCTTCAGGTGCTCATGTTATTTTGTTTTCTCTGACATGTACTGCCTTGAGCGCACTGTACTGCTAACTATTTGCATTTAGCAAAAAATATCTTAACATAACGTTTCTGTGTTATGTGTAATATATAGAAGAAACACATACTAAAACTGCTAAAAGTGTATATGATTTCCACTTTGGAGGTACAATTTAGCATTTTCCAAGACCCAACATATAGCATGATTAAACAAATGAGCAATTTTTTTTTTGAAGAAAACAAATTTCATTGAAAAGGTAGAAGGGTTACAACAGTTCAGGCCTCCTAAGAGGGCACTCAAAGAAATAAAAAATACATCAGTGAACGTCCCAGGTCGTGGGGATGATATCACGCAGTCCGGTGGCACTGGCTCTGGCCCAAAGGGTGGCTTCTGCCTTGACTGTAGCAAATGAGCAGATTTCAATCTAGTGCATGTTGAGTTCCAACTAACAAGACATCTAGTACTTTGCCCTTACAGCTATCATGGCATGGGCGTACCAGTCCAATAGGGGGTGCACCAAGGGTCAAGGAAATTGGTCCTTAAGGATTATTGTCTCGTTATGATTTGTTAGACTTTCCTTGATATAAGCCTTTCATAGGGTTTAAGTTAGCCATCCCCTTAAAACAGATTAGATGTATCTGTTATCATGAAGATGATAGTTAACTAATTTATTTCCCCAGTTTTCTTCCTCCCTGCCTTTGATGTTGGCTTCCTTCAAGCCCCAGTTTTCTTCCACCCTGCCTTTGATGTGTGGCTTCCTTCAAGGTGTCCTTATGCCACTTTGGTCCAGGGTCACCTTGATCAAGCGTTGGGGCCATTAGCACACAATGAATGGTTTAGGAGTCCCATGCTTTGTTTGGATCAACAAGGTCGTGAGGATTATACACATTAATTCATAGGCGCCATATAGGATAAAAGAGGACGGTTCTGAAAGTTCAGGGTTCGTTTTGGACTATTTTAAAGTTTAAGAAGGGCTGTGGACTCAGGGTAAAGTCCATAGGAAAAATTGAACTTTTTTCCTCCCAGAAACCATAAATTTAGAAAATAGATTCAATTATGCTTTGAATTAGGCATTTGAAGTCATGGGAGCCCCATGCACCGCCGAGCCCAGCTTATTAAAAATGCATGGATATATTGCCAGATTAGTAACTTCATATGTGTGACCTAATTAATGCAGCTGTATGCGACCTACAAGTTTACTTCTATAGAATTGTATGTCCTGACTCCGACATAAGTTGGGATTAAAGATTTCTGTTTGTTAATTTAAGTTGAAGGAAACATTAAACGGTAAACGGTCAATGTATGGTGACCCCACCTGTTTGGGTTTATACTTATATAATACTGTAATAGCCTCTTACACGGTTCTAGTACTTCAAAGTTAGATGATTATATACACAGTATACAGTAAATAAAAACATATACTGCATCTTCTCTACACATATAATGAATCCCCAGGAATTTGTCCATGGCCACAGCAGAACTGGTAAGTTTGACTATGTTATGCTTGCAAAATGCTTAATACTAGATCTCCCATGCATCACCTAGTATGTTTATGACCAACATGGGAGGGTCTATTAGAAGACTTCTTAGATGCAGAACTAACTTGATGAAGATTATTCTATTCCTCTTTCCACTAAGATTTGCCAACTCAATGAACTGGGGAAAAATCATTTCTTTATCCAATTTTTGCTTATAAATGACGTGTCATAACTTTTGTAGAAACATTTACAGAAATTATATAGTTGACAGTCTCTTCTTGACAGGTTACAAGGTCAATTGGTGATGACGACCTAAAGCCAGCAGTGACTGCATTACCTGAGATTATTGAAACTGATTTATCTGCTAATGATGAGTTCCTGGTTTGTCCCATTTGGATTTACTTATGTTGCTGTTTTTCAGTTTGTCATCCTACATAAATGTGATACATTTCTATAATACATTAAACTTTAAACCACGGACCCTGATGAGGAATATCTAGTATTTGTGCTTGAGCATGTTCCAATGGTTGCACAGAAATATAGCATCAAGCACCCAACAGTAACTTCATTTGATCTTATAGGTTATGGCTAGCGACGGACTCTGGGATGTGGTAGGCAACGAGGATGTCCTATCAATCATCAAGGACACTGTGAAAGAGCCTGGAATGTGCTCCAAGAGGCTGGCTACCGAGGCCGCATCACGGGGCAGCAAAGACAACATCACGGTCATCGTTGTCTTCCTTCGCCCCGTCTCCACAGCAGAGAGAATATACTAGCTAATGAACCGTTGTGAGTAACTTGCGTACAGTTTTTGGTCCCGATCCCATCGACACCCCAGATTCTGTAATCAATACGGTAGACAGATAGAAACCACACGTTTTGGTCACCCTGTATTGGACCAGAAAGAATTGATAATGTGCATTTCTTCAAGTTTTTTTTGTAATGCCACTATTACCATTTATATACCACTTTTTTTTTAGGAAAATTTGTATACCACATATACACGTACAATTGGTCACCCTGTATTGGGCCGGAAAGAATAAATGATGCTGATCAGATTTTGCATTTCATGTCTCCAAGCTTCTTGTAAAGCCACTTCATTCTGCATACCATGCCTACAAGCTAAAGGAATACGTGTGTACTCTTTCATGTAACACTAAACAAATGGATTTATTTTTTCTGTTCTGAGAGCTCGATGTGTGATGCACTTCCATATTTCTCCTTAAAATCGTAGAGATGTTGACTGGCCTTGTTATAATTTTACTGTACTTTGTACATCCGTACAGATCGCAGACATTGATGAAGTCTACACAACAACAATAATATGCATAAATGCTAACTGTACATGGCATTTGCCTGTACTCGATGGCCTTACAATAACAATACACAGCAAAACTATCACTAGCTTTTTACACGAGCAAAACAATCTGGAGAACCACGGGACATAGAATGCATTCAGAGAACCTCAACAAATTTGGAGAACCTTGACTCAGATTTGGCCCAGACTTCCACAAACTGAGGGCTTGTTTGATTCATAGGAATGGATTCCTATTCCTACGTAGGAATTGGTTCCTATCCTTCATATTTCAAAGGAAAAAAAAACATTAACTCATACCAAATGTTAAAATTCCTTGTAGGATTGGTTCCTATCCTATGAATCAAACAAGCCCTGAGATCACCAGAGTCAGGTCAAGTTTCTCTTCTGAATTCTGGTGGCAACTGCTGCAGGCAGGCTTAGAGTGATGACTGTATATGCCCTAAGAACCATCCATCTGAAATTTGGGAGAAGAAAAGGTTGAAATGATGTTAGTATTACGTCTGGAACACACCTGTTTATGGGTGCATGTTTCTTAACCTTCTAGAGAACCTAAAACGTGCGAGCCATAGTCAAACAACAGTTTGCTGCAAGAAAGTGACACCACAGGAAGGTAGTTTCCAGCATTGACCAGCAAATTATATTTAGCACTTTTAATTATTTTCTGGCACATGAATTAACGCTTACTTAGCCTTCTTTGGCCAAATCAGCCGTCAGCTGTTGTCTTCCTTTTGTTGTAAGACACCATTTCTTACAATAAACATATACGGCTTTGCAGGTTCCCCTTCTGTTAGATTAAAAGAAACCATGGTAGTTATCTTCCTTCACTCGTTAACTTAAGCAACATTACACGTCTTGTTTACTTGTAACTTTAGGCCTACCCTTGTTAATTATGATAATATTATGGCAGCTGGCAACATATAGCTGGAGTTATCCATCCAGCACAGCACTCTAGATTTGTCTAGTGGATGCGACACACATACCGTAATGAGATACTAAAGTTTACATAAACAATCTAAATATTTTGAAGAACCAAGATTAAGGAAAAAAAGGAAAGCCACATAATAGTAAATAGTTTGTGGAACCCAACCTTCTTCTGTTGCACGCTCATCATGTATGTGTGACTAGCAATGGCCGTCTGGCTTCGTCTCTGGATCCTTTTCTGAAGTACGCATATAGCAACAATTGTATGACGCCTAAGACAGTGCCAATCCCATTTGGAATCTGTAATTGCGCAAACCATCAGGAAGGGAAGGAACCAAATGCACATGATGTTAAACATCCTTCCAAGCAAAAGCTATGGCCGGCAATAGAAAACTCAGATCTTACATATATGAAGAAATCATTCAGTAGCACTCCATACGCGAAGAATGACACGCTCATCAAGGACATGGACAACGACAGATAGAATGGCATGTACTCCACGCTCTTGGTCTTGATCACCAGATTCTGCCGAACACACAAAAAAAAAAAAAACCCAGGGATTGGTACACATTTGAAGGAATGTGGTCAGATTAACACATCAAACTGCAGAAGGCCAGATGTAAAAGAAGGAGTAGTGCTCAGGGCTCACGATGATTGACAAAGGGGATGCGAACATGCATATGAGGGAGGCGACGCTGAGATAGCCGACGAATACTTGGCGAGGTTTGTGATCAAACAGTGCCATACTGACATATACAATGAGGCCGAAGGCGCCGAAGACGCCCAGGAGCAGCACGGACACCTTGAGCTGCAGCAGGAAACCACAAGGACCGACCGTCAAGTTACAGACGGGTGAGAAGGCGGAATGAAGAAACTAGAGCGTGCGTCTGGGGAGGAATCCAATCCAGCAAATGACAAGT
Organism: Puccinellia tenuiflora; assembly: GCA_012064385.1. NCBI lineage: Eukaryota > Viridiplantae > Streptophyta > Magnoliopsida > Poales > Poaceae > Puccinellia > Puccinellia tenuiflora. The sequence goes on along the minus strand of QRDG01001153.1, from coordinate 63,040 downwards.
GGTACCCTGTTCTTGGCGTCGGCGTATGCGATGAACACCGCGGTGTACGCGAGCTGGAAGGCGGCGCCGATGGTGTTGACGGTGGCGACTAGGACGACGCCGTAGGAGACGAAGGGGAGGGCGTACCACATGCAGACGAGGCAGTTGAGGAGGGAGTAGATGTAGGGCATGGCGGAGAACTGCTCCGTGGAGCCATTCCGGACGATCCTCCTGAATGTCGGCCTGAAATCAGCAGCGGCAGCGCCTTGATTAGCATTGGATCGGTGGAGGGGGCAAGAAGAAATCGGGTCGAAATCGAAAGGGGGACTTACAGCGGGGAGACGAAGAGCACAAAGGCGAAGATGTTCCCTGCAAGACAGGAGAAGAAACCGTCAAATCTGGCCAACTTGTTGACGACGACGCCGCCGCCATGGCCTGAGAAGCAGAGCAGAGCAGAGAGAATGGAAGGTAGGTGACCTGCAATTCCTGCCCCATAGCAGAAGATGTCGTGGTAGGAGGACAAGGAGGAGCCGAGAGGAGTCATCAATCCCGATCCCCTGTTGCTCCCCGCCCCGTCCGATCCCCGCCCCTCCAACAGCCGAGCACAGAAGATGGCTGATTCTTTCGTCCAGAGCTGGGTGATGATATACCACCAGCAGCAGCAGCAGGAACAGCTCGCCGGCTCCACCACCAAGTCCAACTGGGAAAGAGCTGTTCACTAAAAAAAGGAAGAAAAAAAAAGCCAGTTATTTTTTCTTCTTCTTCATCCTCCTGGCTCCTTCCAACCTTGAATTGAAATTGAAATGAAAAATAAGCACGTGGAATGCAAGATGGGACATCCTCCGATTTTATTCGACTGCCCGGTCGGGCGATGACGACGAAGAAGACGTTGATGGCAGTGGGCCGGCCAGCCCGGTCTAATCCATTTGCCATGGCACAGGACGCTGCTGTGTTGCGGACACACGCACGGGCGGCGCGACCTCACCCGACACGACACGCCACGCGCGCGTGGACCTCGACGCGGCGACAGCACATCAGCTCACCTGTCTCCTACCCTATCCCCGTCGCTTTCCTTGATTTTGTTCGAATATTGATGTTTCCAGCTTAGGCAGCATGATTCCACGCATCTCCGTTCTCAAATTGACCCGCGCTGCCTGCAATCAATGGAGTCCTCGTGATTATAATGCACAATTAACCACGTTTCCTTTTATTTGCATGTATCAACACGACTGGTCCGCATCATCTCCAACCAAGTCCCTGGCCTCTCACACAGGAAATATTTCTACTTCCTCCGCTTTTATATACAAGACCACCACGTTTTTTGACAAAAAGATTATGAGTTATATGCTTCATAATCCACCAAAAGTATACCATTTTTTTTTTCCGAATTAGGGAGCTTTCCCCCCGATTTCATTTGGAATGAAACCAAAGTAACAAGGTTCACAACAAACATCACATGGTGATGTTTTCAACAATATGATTTTAGTGACCTATAACTCATATTTACTGGTCAAATTGTTAATTTGTACTGACCATGTATAAAAAAATAGAGGGCAAAAACCTCTTTCCTCTAATTTGGAAAAATGTTTGTCAAATATTGCTAAATATAAATGGAACTACGAGGTGATTTTTTGTTTTGTTTTTGTTTGGCAATGTGACTGCCAAATGTTCCTCACATAGGATTACATCACCGCACTACCCACCTGAAGAAAACTCCCAAGATAGCAGCCGGAGCCGGGTGAGCTTTTGCAACCTTGAACAGCCAGGGATTTGAGGGAGTAACATATATAGTACTATCCCCCAATTATATTGACTTTCCATTTAGACATCTCTGTCGTGTTACTAACGAAATGTCGTGCAAGCAGTATGTCCATTTGATTAGTATTATTGACATTTGTTCACGTCCTCCTGTTTGACCAAAGCAGAGGGGGCTAATATTCCCAACAGTTTATCGTGTTCCTACTAAATTTAAATTGGAAGTACAGCCAGACATTACATATGCCTTGTACGCAAACAGTTGCTTGTTTAAGCAGACACTAGTAATCGTGCACGTATGTGACCACACACGTCTCTAGTAGCACAAACTGCAATCATAAAATCACAGTGCATAGTATTATCATTTTTTAAGAACATGCAAGACTTGCGTGTCATGTCGTTAAGATTGAACAGAGGGTTTTCCATGTTAGGGCGTCTCCAATGTAGACTTAAGCCTCGGTTATAAGGCAAAAAATGGTCTTGTGACCCGGCATTAGACATTGGGTCACTCGGTCGTAAGCTCAAAATTCTTAAGGTCGGTCATACCTGTGAGACCCGGTCAGAAGGAATAAAAAAAGAGCTTCTGTCTCTTCTCTCTACTGTTGACGACAGAGTAGGAAATCAGTTTCTCCCCCGCAAGCTCGATGACGCGTCGCCGCCGCACACATGAGAGAAGAACGCGAGGGGAGCGCGGCCACGACAGAGAAGAGAAAAATCAAGGAGAGAGAGATGAGAGGCGTTGCTACTGCCATGGAAGAAGAAGTGAAGATAAGCACTGGAGATGTGAAGGGGACCAGTGCTGGCACCTGCTTGCGTCGGGCGCGGCCTTGGCCGGAGGAAGAAGGCACACTAGAGGAAGGGAGGCAGGCGGTGGCCGGAGCTGGAGCATGAGCTGCAAGCGACGGTGTGCACGGCGACGTGCTGGGCTTGCCAGCGTCTTCTGGCGCGCGACGGAGGAGAGGCAGCCGCAACGGCGCTAGGTGGATTGCTGCACGGCGAAGGAGGCACGAGTCGCACGCGCAAGTCCCATGGTGGTCTAGATCGAAGGGATCTCGCCATTCTTCGCTGCGTTGGGAAGGAGTGAACTCAATTTGGGGATTGTGGTCGATCTGGAAAGGAAGGTAAGGACGAACGGTTGGAAAAAATAGAAATAAAAAACTAACAAAGGGGCCCAGCTTAAAGCTCAGGTTGTATTTAAACATTGGAGAGGTTTTGATCCGCTATAGCACATTGAGTGGGACCCAGCTTATGACCCATGATGAAATTAAACATTGGAGACGCCCTTACGACTGCAGTCCAAGACTGCCCGCACACCTGCACCTAACTAAACTATTCCTCTCGCCTCTCTGCCAACTTCCGGTTGCCTAGCCAGCAGCCAAATCTGAAATTCATCTCTGACTCTGTCGACGATGACCGTCTTCGACGCTTGTTTTCCTTCAAAGTTCCTGCTGTTACGCTCAAGCCAAAGACGTCTACAGCAAGCTATGCTTAAGGTCGCTAGTTTGTGCCTTCTTTCCCTTGGACGGGCGTGGATGCAAGTGGGCAGTCCAGCGGGCAAAGGCGGGCAGTCCGCTCCGCAAAAAATACACAAAGCTAGGCATCCGTAAAATAATACAGATCACTAGATAGCTAGGTAGTTGCATGGGGCGGACAGTCTGCACCGCGTAGCGGACGTCCGCCTGCATCAGGACGGCAGTGCATAGTATTATCTTAACTTAGCTAAACTAAATTACTAATATTACAAGCTCAAGAATTTAGATGTTATGAAACTTAGTTTGGGCTCGTGTGCTTCTTTTTCTTAAGAGTCACAATCTTTTACTATGAGAGAATAAAATGAAACAAAGTAGATAAGTATGAGAGAAGAAGTATTCCTTCCGTTCCATATTAGGTGTCACTGATTTAGTACACTAAATCATCGATAAATAATATGAAATAAAGAAACAAAGTGAGTATTTGATTGTCCAGAATGATCGTTTCATAAGTCCATTTGTGCTAGAAGCAAGAGTGGATTTTATTAGTGGATAAGGGAGGGTATGCATGACATTCTTAATCATATACAAGGTGCACCGCGGGAAGGCCATGTGAAACAAAGATATGGGTAAGAATGCGACCTTACCGTCCTTGATTTAAGGGATGGACTTATTAGTGTGTACCTTTCGGCGGATATGGTTGCTTTCAATTACTACTACCTACGAGTTTTTTCATCAAAAGTGGAAAGACAACCAACAATAGATAAACTAATGAAGTTACATAATCTTGAATAAGATCAATATCCTCATTTCTCTTTTTTACTGAGGGGTTCCTAATTTTTGTTAGAGAGTTCCGGCTCTCCCTTTCGGTTCCTATGACTCTCGGGTGAGTAACTTTGATTGTTATACTTTGTCGTTAAGGATTTTCCTTGTGCTTCTTACTTCTTACCACTTCTACCCCTTTTAGGAGGAAGTCGTGTTGAAAAATAAGTTGAGTCGACTGTAACAAATGTTGTGAAGGAGGTGCCTCCAACGACACCTGAAGTTGTAATGGAAGCTAACCCCAGTGTAGCCAATGTTGAATTGGCTTCCCAACAATCGAATCCAATGGTGGAGAAAGATAGGCGCCAACTCCTGCCGGAGATAAATGGGTTTAAGCCATAATCCTATGAACATGCACCACTTTCAGCCCACGAAATCCAAGGACTGCCCCAACCGGGCAACTCTCTTCTAGAAGCTCCAACCGACCTAACATGTTGTCTTGCTGCATGAAGACTTCCTGTAGATTCCATTTAAACTAGACTACATTAAAGGAAGATTACAAGATCAAGTTGTACTAGATAGACTTGGCAGAGCCATCATGACGGTCATGGACTCTGGGACAAGGGGTATCGAGATCCGGGGTATGAGATGCCGACTCGAGTAACGGGAGTCGTATGGAGATACAATTGACAATGTGTGGTCTACCTTGAGTGCTTATTTGCTAGCGGTGATGTTAAAACCAGGGGCGGACCCAGAAAATGTATACGTCCCGGGCTAGCCTTTGTTCTTCCCTGTTGAGCTGCTGGTTTTTCTTAATTTCTCCATATATTAAAGAGGTGATTAGTGGTAATTTAGAGCTAAGCATAGGGCTGAAGCACGGGCTGACCGGGGTGCAGTTCCGCCTCTGGTTAAAACTCACTAGCCGACTCACTTCTCTTGGATCTTGGGTCGCTAGATGTTGGATAAGTTGAATTGAACTAATTTCGCCAACTTGTACCGCAACCTGAAAAATGTTCTCAAACATGAAAAGAAGGAACATGTTTTGGACAACCCGCTTCGGGTTCAGCCCAATGAGAATGTACACCTGCCAGGGGTAATCACCGTAAGTCCTTGGACGAGTCTACTTGATTAGCTGCTTGATGCTTGCATACATACAGCCGGACTTGCAGCAGCAGCTCCAAACCGTTGAGGCATACGATATGATCGTGAGTCTCAAGTGTATGTTCCAGACCCAAGCAAGGACCGAGAGGTTTAACATATGCTGACATCATACCCTCCTTGGTCAGCAGCTGCATCTTCTACACGTTCATCAGAAGCTTCACCACCCCGACCCTTTCGTCGTACTTAACCACGGCGGGTCTGTGGGTTTCCCCACCGATACCGGGAACCTCATCATCATGGTATGCATGTGCCAGCCAAATGGTTGCTCAGTATGGACATACATATGTTCTTGGACATGTATGGAAGTCGATCAGCTCCCTGATCTTACCCTCCCATGTCAGCAGTTGCATCTTCTACACGTTCATCAGAAGCTTCACCACCCCGACCCTTCCATCGTACCTAACCACGGCGGGCCTGTGGGTTTCCCCACCGATATCGGAAACATCGTCATCATGGTATGCATGTGCCAGCCAAATGGTGGCTCAGTATGGACGGTCATACGTTCTTGGACACGTATGGAAGTCGATCATCTCCCTGATCTTTCCCTCCAATGGGTATCTCTCCGAATCCAGCACGGTTGGTTCTGGGGTAGTCACAGGAGAAGGTAGTACATGATCGTATGACTTTGCCTCCTCACTAGGAGACGAATGACGCATCTTGCGTCTCTTGTCCATTTCCTCCTTCCTCCTCCTTCGTCTTCTTGTGCATTTTCGCAAGAGTCGACACTAAGTTTGATGCGATCTCATACGGGAGCGTCGTTGATGCCTCACATCAGAGAAGCTGGCGGATCCCGAGTACAACAAAAGCAACCCCTGACAGGTCATGCTCACGGTACAACGCCGAGTGGTCTCGATCACTTCAATCGGCTGACGAGGCCGGAGATGTGGAACCAGCATGAGCGGAGGGGCATTGGTCCATGACAAGAGCCTCACATCCTTGCGATGTACGACTACTAGCCCACAACATCGCAGGCGCCATGAGTGGCACCAGTGGGCTCATCATCGTGCTCCTCCTCCTCCTCTCGTGGGCAGGCGACGCCGCTCTCGCACGTGTCGGCTCCCCTTGTTGTTCCTAATATTATCATCCCTCGTCGTGAACTTCTACTTCATCCCGCTCGGTGGCACCCCTCCTCGTCCCCAAAAATAAGTAGACCTCATTGCGGGCTCCTTCTTCATCGCGTGTGACGGCCCCTGTTAAATATATTACCTAGCCCACTGCTCCTTCGCCGGCCTAAGAAGCTGGTTCGTATCCAACGTCTCCCGCCAGTCCTGCCTCAGATCGCGATTCTGCATCACCGACACCAGCTCCTCCTCAGCCTCGACACGTTACTCGTAGCAAAACTGCGCACAACAAACCTCGTTAGTGGACAGATGGTACAGTTTCTTGGGTTGCCACACGTGTTTAGCATACTCTCGCTGATCCCACTTCGGAGCCCACACATTTTCGCGCTGCCTTGCGTATTCCGTACTGACGCGAGGCTACGGAGAAGGAATTTGAAGATCTTATTCAGAATGGGACCTGGCAGCTAGTCTCTCCCAAACCTGGAGTTAATGTCATAGACTCCAAATGGGTTTCAAGGTCAAACGGTACTCGGATGGGTCTATCGAGCGATTCAAAACTCGGTTGGTGGCAAAATGATTTAAACAGCGTTATGGACTGGATTATGATGATACGTTCAGCCCTGTGGTTAAATCGACGACTATTCGGTTACTTCTCTCAGTTGCTGTCTCTCATGGCTGGGATCTTCGACAGTTAGATGTTCATAATGCTTTCCACCATGGTGTTTTGGATGTTGAAGTTTACATGCGTCAGCCTCCTGGCTTTGAGGATCCGACTAGTCCTCGACAGAGAAACTAATCAACACCCTCTATGGCCTTAAGCAGGTGCCTCGTGCCTGGCATGCTCGTTTGGATTCAGTGCTTCGGACTCGTGGTTTTGTTTCCTCCACTGCTGATACTTCTTTGTTCTTACTGCACAGTTCGGCGGTCACCATTTACTTGCTCGTTTATGTGGACGACATCACTGTTGTCAGTTCCTATACAACTGCCACTGACCTTCTAATTGAGGGCCTTTGATCTCAGTTTGCTGTTAAGGATCTTGGACGGTTACATTATTTCCTTGGAGTGGAGGTTACTCATCATTCCCAGGGCTTGACACTCACCCAATAGAAATATGTTGGTGATTTACTTCAGCGTGCTGATATGACCAAGTGCAAACCGTCCTTCACTCCCATGTCTGCTAGTAACAGTCTCTCCAGTCTGGATGGTGATCCTCTGGACACAGATGCATCCACTGAGTAACGCAGTCTTGTTGGCGGCCTTCAGTATCTCACCATTACTCGCCCGGACCTCTCCTTTGCTGTTAATAGGGTCTGTCAGTTTCTTCATGCACCTTGGAATACACATTGGTCTGCTGTTAAGTGTATTCTGCACTACATTTAGCATACCCCTTCCTATGGAATGTATGTTCGAGCCTCCTCTTCGCCCATTCTCTCCGCCTTCTCTGATGTGGATTGGGCCGGTAATCCAGATGATCGGCGATCGACGGGATATGATATCTTCTATGGGCCAAACTTAAATGCATGGGGTGCTCGTAAGCAGGCTACTGTCTCTCGTTCCAGCACAGAGTACGAGTACAAAGCTCTGGCTAACGCCAAGGCTGAGGTTATATGGTTGCAGTAATTGTTACATGAGCTACATATTTGTTAGGATAGTCCACCTATTCCATGGTGTGACCTTTCTTTTTTTACTTAACGTTGTGGCGACCCACCGGGAAAGTAACCTGTCACTCACCTGTTGGACGACGTGCAGACGTTGTCCACACAGCGACGGTATGGTCGACCGGAGATTCACAGGCCATGGCACGCTGACCGAGGTGACAAGCGAGTCATCCAAGGTGTGTTGTTGACCTGTGTCAAAGATGCAATACGAGGCCAGGTCAAACAAAAGTTGGTTGGCTTGTCGGAACACGCATGTGCTCCGTTTTGCCCCGCACGGGTCAACCAAACGAAAAAACCATAAAAATGCAACTCTCCCATTCCGAATTATAAAACATGTTCACTATAGACTAAAAATACGAAAGAACATATAAAGCCAAGTTGTACCCCATATTATCACTAGATTCCCTCTGGTTCGCCGAAAGTGGAGTTTTTTCAGCTTTGACTATCGTCCGTGAAGCGTGTCACACTTTGGGAGTTTGATGCTTCGTCTTTAAACATCCCACCACACTCTAATACATATAATTGGGACCCATGCATGATTTTGTTGGATTCCGATGCTCCGTACCGCCCCGGCTTCGGGAGAAACCCTAACCAGTTGATCGGATGTCAACCGTATCGTCTACCCCTTTACCGGTATGGAGAGGGGGTAGACCAGTGGAATTCCATACTTGGTCATGTAAGGTTAGGACATAGGAATATATAAAGCTAAGTTGTATCCTATGTTATCACAAGATTCCCTCCGGTTCGCCGAAAGTGGGAGTTTTTCAGCTCTTACGTCCAAATGTGTACAATTCCTAAATTTGAATACAATTCACCGATTTCATTTACATTCTGTATATAGGACCTGGCCAACGGGCCGTGCCTTTTGCGGCCCGGCACGTGGCACGCCAAAAAAGCTCGGCACCGGCCCGGCCCGGCCCAATGCGTGCCGTGCCCGTGCCGGCCCATGAAAGGCAAGTGTCGTGCTTGGGCCGTGGCTTGAGGCCCGCATGCCAGCCCGGCACGGCACGCCAGGCCGCGCGGCATGCCAGGCACGCAGGCCGGCCCGCTGGCACGCCGGGGCCCGTCAGAGGCCGGGAGCAGGAGGGAGCGGAGTCGACCGTTGGCGAGGCGTTGGGTGGGCCGGGAGCGGGAGGGAGGGAGCCATCGGGGAGGCTGCTTCCCTTTTTTTCATTTCATCAAAATTTTACTATAAAAAGGGCAGCACACCCCTCTCATTCTCCACACCATCCAACACCTCTCTCATTTCTCTACTCCTATAAAAATCACAGTTGGTGATGATGGTGTGCCAGCCATCTTTCATCCACGATCGTTGGATTTAGATCTAACGAACAGGAAGCAATTTAGACAATTTTACGAAAAGACACGTATGCAGATATGACCGTGCCTTCCACCTCATCCAACCACCTGAAATTGGGGAAAATCCGCCGGAGGACCAGCAGCCCGCCAGCCGCAGCGTCGGAGCTACCGTCGGCGCCGACCATCCCGGGAGTCTCTCAGCTCCACTACCCACCACAACCCCACTCCCCCCCCCACACACACACCACCACCACCACCTCGCCGTCTCCTGCGCCCCCTTCACCATCTCCTCTGTTGCCAACCTCGGCAGGCACGCGGCCGACGCCGTCCCTCCGCCGGCGCCTCTCCCGCCTCCAATCCCCTCGCCCCCTTGCCCATCTCCTCCGTTGCCAACCTCGCAGGCACGCCGCCGACGCCGTCCCTCGGCCGGCGCCTCTCCCGCCTCCAATCCCCTCGGCCCCCTCGCCCATCTCCTCCGATGCCGATCTCCGCAGGCACGCCGGCGGCGCTGTCCATGCCCCCACAGCTTCTCCTGCCTCCTCCCTTTTCTGGTGCAGAATCCCGCCCGCCCTCCACCATCACTACCACCTCCCGCTCCTCATTGTCGTCTCCTCCTCCAACTCCGACCTCCACAAGTACGCCGGCGGCTACACGGTGCTCATCCTCGGCGGCGGCGCCGCCACCTAATGCTATTTCCCCTTCCCACCGACGCGCTCCATGGCCTTTTCTGGTGCTATGCGCGGCTACCGCCTCTCCTTCCCAAACCTCATTGTTCTCTCCCTTGCTGCTTCCCAAATTTAAAGTTTCGTCGCCCAAATCCGCACCTAGGTCGAACTGTCTAGAAACCACTCTTGCAGCCCTATATTCCCTCCCTTGCCGCCTCCCAAATTTAAATTTTCGTCACCCAAATCCGCGCCATAGGTCGAACTGTCTAGAAACCACTCTTGCAGCCCTATATAAATACAAGTGAGCCGGCAGATGAGACTCATGTTGCTCGAACTACATCCCAAGAAGCAACACGGTGGTCACGCTCTCATATCTTCAGATCGAACACAGTGTGAGGAGCCTTCTGATCTGCTTCTCCAAGGACAAAGGTATGTTGTCTTATGCAATCCAAAAATTTACTAATGATGATTGGAAAAATAATTCGGGGAAGAGTATAATTGTAAAATTAGAAGCGAACCAGTTAGTAAAGATCTTAAATTCATTGCCCCCATCAATCAATATTTATTGTGTGAATACCACATAGGATTTTTACCGGGCTGCAATGTTCCCTGTATTGAGATAGCTCCATAGCAGATGGTGCCTGATTCCTGAAATCAATATAATGTAACTAACCAAAATGGTGTATTTGATTAGTTAACAAAACTAATAGTAGCTTCATTTACTCCTATGCTGGGTATGCCTCGTGTAGCTTCTGAAGTCTGCCGCAACCATAGCGAGTGTGAGTGACCTGCACGTCCTCTGAAAATAGGCCCGCGTAAACCTGCCAAAGGCGACTCGTGCAGTCGCTGGTAGTATACTTCTGACTTTTATTTTTCTATCTGAAGCTCATCTTTAGACTTAAACCTCTAGCTACGTGTGCACTGTGATAGGAAGCAGCCTCTAGCTTCTCTGCACCGTGACAGAGAACTGCTTCCCGGCATCATGGAAGTACTCTTTGAAATCGGCTGCCTAGGGTTTTGGTTTGTACTTTTTGGCTGCCACACCTGTGCATATCATTTGTTTTTATTCATGTTGCTTACCTAATGATGATCAAATTCATCCAATGTGCAATTTCGGATGTAATGATGATCAACTGCCATTCGGTTAAGGAATGTTTCTTTTGACTTCTGGGAGAGAATAGTTTTCTTGTTTGATTGCATATAACTTTGATTCAATTTTTTCTAACCTCCACTTTTGTTGAAAAAACAGCAGGTCTTAAGCCCCAAATGTTACAGCTCTCGTGCAAACAAAGTGCTAAATGGGAAACAAAAAGGTTGCTATCCTGTACTTTACTGCTTGGCAAAGAATCTGGTTGTATATTTCTTATTTATCCCTAACCACTTATGGTCCAACTTATGTAATAATAAGACAGTGGTGGCAGTCGGCAGTAGCAAGTCCAACAGAACTTGCTCCAATGGCATACCGTGTGCTCGAACAAGTTTATTTATACGTGAATCAACAGATGCGACAAATTTAAGTCACTCATCTTCAGGTGAGGAAGTGACAAATCAATCGATGGTGAATTTTCCTACTTATACTGGTATGCTCACATCAATTGAGGGCTTGGAGCGAGGAGAAAGCTCAAAAGGTAAATCTATAAAACAAAATACTTTGCTTATAGAATTCTGTTTACCAACTTAATTAAATTTCTCGCGTAAATGCTGTAGGGCGAAAGCGTGCACGTGAAGCAATACGATATGCTAGCCGTACACCAGAACAAATCCAAGCAAGGCGAGAACGTGTTAGAGCACGTCGGCAAAACTTGACACCTAAGGAGAAGGAAGAGATTAATGCACGAAGAAGAGAGAAACGACAGCGTTTGACACTTGATGAGAGGAATGCAAGCCAGCGAGCACGCAGGCAAAGTTTTGACACCAGAGGAGAGGCAAGAAATAAATGCACGCCAGCGAGCTCGTCGACAAAGCCTACCACCCGAAGAGCGGCGGGTACTTCTAGCTCAACGTAATGCAAGTTATGCATCTAGACGAGATACCCCGTGCATGGATTCCATTGTACTAAAGTGCCCTACAGGTTCATTGGTGGGACATCCATCATCAAGCTCTTATGATTTTAGTTGCCCAAGTACACTGACACAAACTTATTCTACAATTCAAGGTAATTCTCAGATACACATTTCTTTATCTTTGCCAATTTTGTCAAAGTTTGAGCTTGCAATTTCACACTGTCATTGAAATAACAGGTAATCTAGAAAGCACACCTGAAACAATGGAAGATGATTGCATAGTTTTCACTAGCAAAGGTATGCTTGTGGTACTGGCGCCTTCTTTTTCCCTACTACTATAGCACACACTACTCAAACTATGTAGTAACTTCATTCCTTGAATTACATTTAGGTGCTGCTAATACTGCCCAGTGCAAGGAACCCACATCGGTGCAATGTCCAACATCTGCGTCATCAGTGGACAGTTCATCAGTGGCGCCTGATGATTCCATATGCCCAGGTTCCCCAACAGAAATCTTTAATGTGGATGATGATAATTCTCAGATGACCGAAGAAGAAGATGATGAGTACTTCGCATTTGCTGGAAGAGGTATTAAAAATGCCATGGATGTCTTATTTCCCTACATATGTATAGCGGAAAATACAATACCTATATAACACAATACCTATATACCTATTCAACTCGGAATGAGTACATTGACAAGATAAACATGAGGATGATCGAGAGATTTCCTGGGGAGGAGATGGTATACCACAGTTTTGATCGGGCCGAGGATGATCCACACAACTACTATCCCGCAGAATTCTTAAATTCATTAACACCTAATGGGTTACCTCCCCATATCCTAAAGTTGAAGATTAACTGCCCTATTATGTTGTTACGGAACATTGACCCAGCGAATGGGTTGTGCAATGGGACTAGGTTGGTTGTCCGGGGGTTCATGAGGAATGCAATTGATGCTGAGATTGTGCTAGGCCAACATGCTGGTACGAGGGTGTTCCTTCCTCGAATTCCTCTCTGCCCGTCGGACGACGAGATGTTTCCATTTAGGTTCAAGAGGAAGCAATTTCCAGTTAGACTTAGCTTTGCTATGACCATTAACAAGGCACAAGGACAAACTATACCAAATGTTGGTGTATACCTCCCTGAACCGGTATTTTCACACGGCCAACTCTATGTTGCTCTTTCGAGAGCTACATCTAGAAGTAATATGAAGATTCTTACTATCCCGGATAAAGAAAAGGAAGCCCTGTCCAACTCCATTGCAAAATTTACAAAGAACATAGTCTACAAAGAAGTTCTCACTGTGTAGTCCAAGGTACCAATCACTCAAGTACAATTCGGTGGTTGTTAATACTTAGTTTTTTTATAACCAGGGTCAGTCATCTAAAATTGTTTTCCATCTACAGGTCCAAAGTTCATGCAGAGGACTTTCAAAAAGGAAATCTGGATACTTGCTTTAGTGTTCATGATGTTGTTTTTGTAAATGTCAGCAACCTGAATGACCCTGACAGTCCCAGTCCCAGAATGTGAGGTGACTGTAAAACATGATCACTGATAATTTTGCTATTAAACAACGCTTGCTGGAGACAAAAATCAGAGATCATGCCCCATTGGTAGAGGTGAGTGGACTGGAGGTGTGCCGTACACTGAGAAGGCGAAGCAGAGGATGAAAGTTAGACTGGTTTTATGTGCTTCACGAGCTGTTTTGTAGCAAAGTTAAATACTCTGCTTTTTACAGTGAAGATAGATACTCTGTTTTATAGATGGAAGATACTCTGCTTTGTGGCTGGGAGAAATACCGTGTTACTTCTGTCCTACTCTTGTACATCTAAGCTTAAGAAAAATTGATTCCACTCTTTGTTGATTTTAAATGACGTAACTTTTTGATGACGTGTTTCTTATGTCGAGGCATGTGATCCATGAGATGATTGGTTTTAAGAATAAAAAATATTCACGTGCTATCGTTCATTTGTAATACAGTGAACAATAAAGACTTGATTGTATATCACTTTATTTTGTGCATTAGATCCGGTAAGATTCTCTTTTTTCCTTTGTTCGGCAAAGGATATATTATTAGGTCCAAGCTATTGTCTGGAGAAGCTATGGCTAGGGTAGGAACATAAATTAGAAAAATGAAGAAATAGTGGCACATAAACTAAATAAGACATTATGATACATTGTTTTTGGAAAATCGTCATGATTGTGTGTCCCTGTCCTTGTAGGTGTAATGTTTTAGCCAAAGATCGTTTATTCATGCCTTATTTCTATCTTGCATTCATGGCCGAAAAAACACATGTTTACAATCTTTCTCATTAATCATCTAGAAATGCAAGTATCTTTTTTATTTATTTTAGTTGTCCTTCATAAGCAATATTTGCAAGCTAAAACTGTAACCAAAATGCTTTCGCTAACAAACATAAATGCCATATTTAAATCCACATGCGTTTTGTCTCTTCTGGAATAGTGTCATCACCTCTAAAAAAATCCGTGGCAACGCACGGACATTCAACTAGTCATACACCAAAACATGGGTGATCCCAACCAATTTCTCTTCCATGCTGATGAGTTGGGGGTCGAAACTCCTCCCGACTTCAATCTTTCTTCTCCCTACCTCGACAACGACAACTTCCATCATTCATATTCCCAATCCGAAAATCCAACACCACCAGATACCATAGATTCTCCCGGTAGTTCCACTTCTTGTAGCCAAACTTCCACTGCTAGCGGTACCAAGCGGTGGAAAAAAACCTCGAAAAATTGGCAGCACTTTGAGAAAGAAGAATTTGTTGACGCCAATGGTGTCACGAAGATCAGAGCTCGATGCTTGCATGCGAATTGCAATAGCAAATTTGCTCTGCAGAAGGGAGGAGGGAACGGCCACATGCTGAGACACGCGAAGGGCCACGCGAAACATGATGGAGAGGTTGCGGCGATCCAGACCAGGATCAACTTCAACCCTGACGGCACGACCCGAGGTATATTTTATTTTCCTTTTTGTAGACTTTGTAATTTTTTACATTTTTTGCATTTTTTTTGGACTGAAATCGAAAAAACATAAAAAACAGACAAAAAGGCACGCAGGCCACTTTCCCGGCCCCGCGGGCTAACATGCCGCGGGCCGGCCCGTCTAAGGCCGGTGCCGTGCCCGTGCCGTCCTGCCAGGCACATGGGCCGGCCCGGCACGGCACGCGTGCTTCGCGGGCCGGAAGGTGCCGTGCCGGGCCTGTGCCGGGCCAGCCCGGCCCGTTGGTCAGGTTTTATAGGTTGGTCCGAAAATGGCGACAACCTGTTACCTGTGTCGCCGCTCTCGATAGGTCCGTCCAACACCGTTGTCACCATTAGAGATCCTCTTACTCGCACGTAAACAAGCCCGGCCAAGGTTGGCAACAAGCTGAAGAAACGCAGCTCTCCCGTTAACACAAGTACTACAGTACGCAACACTGTATTTTGCGAGAAGGAAATAGATGGCCGCATCCGACGAGTACGACGGCGCGGCCGCGCTGGCCGAGTTCCAGGCGTCCCGTGCCGGAGTCGGCGGCCTCGTCGAGTCCGGCATCACGTCCGTGCCGCCGCTCTTCCTCGCGCCCAGCAGTCCTCCCTGCCCATCTCCCGTGGAGAACGAGATCCCCTTCGCCATCCCAACCGTTGACCTCGCTCTTCCGCGCTCAGCCAGCGTGCAACTCGTCCGCGCCGCTGCGCGTTCGTCCGGCTTCTTCCACGTCGTCACCAACCACGGCAGCGCCGTCGACTCCGCGGTCTCCGCCGTCCGCGCCTTCCACGAGCTGCCTCCCGCGATCCGTTCGGCGTTCTACACACCCGCGTCCGTCGGGAGCGTCGCCTACTCCACCATCCCCATCATCCCCGGCCCCGGTCCTCTCCTCCCCTGGCGCGACACGCTCCAGGTTCGATTCGGTCCGCCGGCGCCTGACCTTAGCCATCTATCCGCGGCTTGCCGGGACGCGCTGCTAGAGTACCAGCGGTTCATGACAGAGTTCGGGAAGAAGATGTCCGGGCTGCTGTCCGAGGCCCTCGGCGCCGGCGCGGAGCGGCTGGAGAGGGCGATGCAGGTGGAGGGTTGGCTGATGGCGTGCCACTACTACCCGCCATGCCCGGAGCCCGCGCGGGTGGTGGGAAGCATGGCGCACACCGACCCCAGCCTTTTCACCGTCCTGGCACAAGACGCCGTCGGGGGGCTTCAGGTGCGTCTCGACGACGGGCGGTGGGCCGACGTGCCGCCGGTGCCTGGTGCGCTTCTGGTCAACATCGGGGACCTGCTCAAGGTACGTACGCTGCCCGTTTACCAGCTACACACTTGGGCTTCTGCAACTCTGCCTGTACAGGTGGTTTCAAATGGTGAGGAACTTATAATTCAGACTTACAGGTGGTTTCAAATGATGAGTTCAAGAGCGTGGAACACAGGGTGGTGATCAAGTCTTGCCAGGACGCCAGGGTCTCCATTGCGCTCTTCTTTAACCCGGCGAAGCGCGAGAATTCCGACTTGTTTGGGCCTCTCCTGGAGCTCGTGACAGCAGGAAACCGGCAGCGTTACCGGACCTTCACCATGACAGAGTTCATGGATTCTCGAAGAAAGTTTGGGCATGGCTTGTCGTCCATCGACCGGTTCAGGATTGCACATGAATAAGTGGATGAAACGGTTTAGTACGGTCTATCGGAGTTGATGATCGATGTGGATGCCTACTTCGCCCCGAGACACATGCATGCTTCAAAGAGAATCGGATCAGTATTTGGTTCCACTCCGAGAATGTATGTGTTTTCTTTATGCTCGCTATCTACGCTTCGTGTTATAGCTTGTTCGATCAGGCTTGTTTCGGGTTGGCGAGGCATTTGAAAGACGTGACTGAGCATTCCGAGACGGAGAGAAACGTTTCGCCCTGTCCCGCTCCCGAGCGGTAGGGCGGAAACCTAGCCGCCGCCCCCTCCAATTTTCTCCCCTCCTCCTCGTCGCCGCCGGAGTGCGCCGCCGGGCTAAGCCCGGCCGTCGGTGGCGGCGGGGCCTCTCTATCTCCTCCCTGGGTGGCTGCGGCGCGGGCTGCGAAGATCTGGCGGGGACGCGGCGCTTGCGTGGGGCGGTGCGGCGGCGTTGCTCTTGTCCACGCCTGAGGTGCAGGTGGGCGGCATTGTGGTGGTGGCTGCGCGGTGAGGCCTCCTCGCGCGCGTACAGGTGGCGGTGTCGGGAGCGCATCGAGCATGGCGCGACGGTGCATCCACGGCGGTGAGCTCGGCAGGCGGCGGCACTTCTGCTCCAGCTTCGTCTTCCTATGAAGGGCGTGCTAGGAGGGTTGGCTTGGGCAACGTGCCAGGCCGGGGCAGGGGCCCCGCGCCCATCGACCTCTCCACCTCCAGATCTGGTGGCACCGGTAGCCAGGGGGCTGCTGGTTGGCGACCAGGAGGGGCCCCTTCACCTCCGGGACGGCATGGTGGCGTGGGCACGGCTGCTGGTCAGCTCGGTTGCCTCTCGCCGGTGCTCGGGTGTCCGTGTGGCGGCGGTGTTGCTCGGTTCTCTGCAGCTGTGCAGCGCGTGGAGTGGGTATGCCGGGGCGGCGACCCTGGGTAGTGGGAGCCGTGTGGGTGTGCGGGCGAGCCCGTGGCTTTAGAGCTGGCCGGTGACCATGGCCATGTGGATGGCGTGGTGACAGGCAGGCAACAGGCTGTGGAGGTGCTTCGCAGTGCGAGCACTGAGCGGGAGGCGGAGAGACTTTGCCGAGGGGAAACCCTCGTGCAGTTTTGCTGGTCCACGACGGCTACGTCTACGGACTCGCTTCCTTCTTGAAGGCGTCGTTGCGGCGTCTCTCGGTGCCCCCTTTTACTCCGGGTGAAAACCTTGATTTTCGGATCGGGCGGTGACGGCGCTTTGGCGTCGTGATCCTCTTGAGGACACCGTCATGGAGTCCATAGTCTGTCGCTCTCCCGAAGTTGGTGGTGCGGAGGCTGCGGTGTTCTCGGATGGCGCGGGTTCTTCGGAGTGCTTTCTTCGGCTAAGTTTGCAACTTGGTCTGCATCCTCGGTGTTTTCTTGCTTGGGCCCTCTTGTTGAGGCCTGACAGCTGTAGCGCATGGACGACGACGGTGAGCTCCTGGTGGCGGTGTCCGAGAGGTTGTAGTAGGTTTGACGGTGTGCCGAGTGTTGGTGTGCCCGTGCTCTAGGGTGAGCTCCGGCCCGACTTCTCTGCCCGTCTTGCTAGCGCTCTTCCCCTTAGGCGGTGTCCTCCTAAGGCTCTTGTTGTGTCCTTTGCTCTCTGTTGAAGTGGCCTTCTCGATTGTCCTATCCTTTGTGTGAATGTGATGTCCTGTGTTGTAAGCTGGGTTCCAACTCTGTGTATTACTTTTGGCGTTGATGGTGTTATTAATTTAACTCCGGGCTTTTCTTTTGGCATGTTATCTAAAAGAAAGTCAGGCTTGTTTCTGTAAGAGAATCATTCCTTATTGTACTAATTAGATGATCAAACTTGTATTGTTTTCTTTAGTCACCGCTCATTCGCTCGGGCTTGTTTATTTATACGGTTTTGCTAATTCTAAGTCGACTGAGAACTAACTAAATCTCAGTCGCCTCCTCAACCGATGTCGTGATTTGTGCTATTCTGGGAGTTGCACATGTTTTGCAACTGTGTGCAACTGATTGAGATTTAGTTAATTCTCAGTCGCCTCCATAACCGTTAGATTTGTGTCGAGATTAATGCTAGTCCGTGAGTTGCACATGGTTTGCGAATGTGTGCAAGTGACTAAGATTTAACTAAATCTAAGTCGACTGAGAAATAGACACTCCCTTATTTATAAGAACCCATTTATATGTTGTTGGAATGTGTTAGGCCCATGAAGGCCCACCGTGGCCCAAAACCTGTAACCCTAATATGAGTGGTATATATATGTGTGTGGGTGGTCCTGAGAAGGGATCCTGGCCACAATTTAGGTTTCTACATGGTATCCGAGCTTAGGTTTCAAGACTAGCCGTCACCTGCCGTCCACCATCCACCACCACAACCAGTGAACTAGTTCTTCTCCGGCCACAACAACCAGGAGAGTTGTAGACATCCTGGCGGCGGGAGGCGGCATCCGTTCCTTTGTGTGGGTTGTGGCCATCTCACACAGTGAGGTGAGTTGTGTGAGCTTGGTTGTTGCTCTGCACAGGGGAGGAAGATAAAGTAGCATAGTGGTTAGAATAGGGTTGATTTGGTGGTGAACTAGGAGGAGTCTGAGGGGGAATCGTGACCTGGAGTGCTAAAAAAGAAGAGAAGGGGTGTTCACTTGGGGAGTAGTGGAGATGAGATGCTGAAGGTTTGGATCTGAAGGGATATATCTCTTCAGGTCGAGATCTGAAGGATGGTGGTGGTTCTGAGGTAGAAGGTGGTTTCATGCTGGTCGGGGCTCGAGGAGCTGCTAAGGGCACAGTGTGAGCTGAGGCTGGTGGCGGCTGCGCGCGTGCTGCGTGCACATGCGGGGAGTAGTCGCGGCAGGAGGCGGCGGCATCCGGGGACGAGGCTGCAGGCGGCGGCGCTGCGGTGCGGGCCCGATCTGGTCCCGTGTTGGGCTGGGCGGGCCGTGGCAGGTGGTTGCCATGGTGCAGCAGATGCGCATCTGGCTCGAGCTATCCGTAGTGAAAGAGCTGCTGCGTGCAGCTGCTTGCAAGGGGGAGAAGGCGCAAGAGCTGCTGCTGTGTGCAGCTGCTCGCAAGGGGGGGAGAAGAAGGAGCTCGAGCTGCTGCTCCTCGAGAAGGGGGAGAAGAGGGAGGTTCTGCTGCTGGGATCTGGTATGGAGGAGCTGATGCTGTTGCTCGAGAAGGGGGAGAATAGTAGGTGTTGCAAGCCTGCGAGCAGAAGGTTTCCCAGTGGTGCGGTGAGGGTGGAGAGCTGCAGCTGCGTGGAGGAAGTCGTGGCGGCAGCCCTGGTGGATGTGTGGAAGCATTCTTGGCAGAGTGAGAAGCTGCTCTAGGTGTTTGGTCCATGGTGTTTGGTCCGTGGTGTTTGGTGGTCAGTCTACACGGTGAAAGGTTGAGGGCCCAGAGGCGCTGGGCGGCTGCTGCTACTGCTTGTGTGCAGCCGTGCGTGCTGCTACAGCAGTGCCAGAGAAGCCGTGACGACAGCTGCACGGTTCCGTCATCAGAAGGAGTGAAGGACGAAGGCGGCTACGGGTCTAGGAGAAGCGGCGGCTGTGTCCTGGCCCGGAGAAGTCAAAGGAGGAGGGACTGCGCATCACGCAGCGGAGGAAGGTGAAAATGGGCAGCAATTGTTGTCATCTTGCTAGTTGCTACTGCCTGCAACTGCTCGCTAGGAGGATAAGAAGGTCAAGATGAACTGTTGCTCTGCTCGCAAGGGGGAGAAGAAGTGGGTGCTTGGAGGAGGCGCTTCTGTTGGGTGCCGGTGCTGCGTGTCGAATGTGTTGTTGAGGATGCTGCGGGAACTGCTCTTGCTAAAGCAGTTTTGTTGTTGATGCTCTAGCTGTTGCGTGTGTCCATGTGGGAGGAAGATGGCAAAGGAAGGAAGAAGGAAAGGAGGTGAGGCTCTCGTCCGAGGCGGAGCAGCGGAGGAAGTAGGTTGCTCAAGGTGAAAAAGAAATAGGATAGTCTTCTGCAGTGCATGCATGTGCCTTGGTGAGCTTATGCCTGTGCTATGTTGCTGCTCTTGTTACCCTACTTGGTGCAAGAAGCAGAGGAGGAGTAGATATTGAAGAAGGAGAAAGGATTTTGTGCCGTGGCTACTGCAGGGAAAGAAAAAGGCTAATTTTGCTACAGAAATTTGTGGAGATGCAAATGGGTAGAAGGAAGTCCGCTCCAGCTGACCAGATGTTGCTGCTCATTGTCCTGGTTCGCTGCAGGGACAAAGGAGCAGAGGGGAAGAGAATTAGTGAACCGTGAGCTGCAACTATGTGGGCTTTGCTTTAGGGGGAGAGAAGAAAGTGGTGATGATTGGTGAGTTGTTGTTTGGTAATTGCAGCAAGGGGGAGAATGTGCTTGTGTGAAGTTTCTGCAATGCTTAGGAGGAGGATGTGTGTTGTTGCTAAAGGTGTGATGAGGTCCTGCTGCTGCTGATGGAGATGATGAGGCTACGGGTTCACTGGTGATGTTTGGAAGGTAGCTGAGGGTTTGAGGAGGAGATGGTTGAGGCCATGGTGACCAGTGGAGAGGCATGCGTTGCCTGAGGAGGAGATGGTTGAGGCCAGAGTTGGCCGGGGGTTTGTGTGGAGAACGGAGGAGGTCAATGGCATGAAGTGTGGAGGAGAGGCTGAGGACACAAAGTTGATGGTTGAGGAAGAAATGGAGGAGAGAGGCTGAGGAGAGATGGTTGAGGCAGTAGGATCACACCATAGGTGATGGTGGTGAGACACACAAGATGGTCGAGATCACATGGAGACCAAGAGAGCAAAGGGATGTTGGTGCTCTCATGTATCCTATATGTTTGTGTTCATTAGTGGTAGTTGTAGTATGTGCAATGCTTGTAGCAAGATGACCATGGTTGTTCACCCATGATCATCTTGAGGAGGATTGTTGGAATGTGTTTGGCCCATGAAGGCCTACTGTGGCCCATGGAGGCCCAAAACCTGTAACCCTAATATGAGTGGTATATATATGTGTGTGGGTGGTCCTGAGAAGGGATCCTGGCCACAATTTAGGTTTCTACATATGTACTCGGGTTATGTCTTATAGCGCATAACCCTCTCATCTCCTCTCGCGTCTCCCAGCGCCGCCGCCGCCGCCGCTGTATTCTCTCCTCTCCCATACCTTCATCTCCCTCCCGGGTCACCTTGTGCAGGGCGGCTCTGGTGGCCCCCTCCAAACTCTAGCTAACCCCCACGATCTCCTCTTCACGGCTGCTGCCGGCGCCGGCGGTGGTAGCCACGCCTGGCGTGTCCAAGGCAGGAGGCGAGGGCGGGTGTGCTCCGATGGCTTCCTACGCGTGAAGGCCGGCCGTCGCCTGGGAAGCGCATGTGGAAAGTAGAGGAGTGCCACGGGGACGATGACCAGTGCCTGGCGGTGGCGGCTGGCCTCGACCTCGTGTCGCTACGATCTCCCGCCCTCCACCAAGATGTTCCGGGGGGAAACCATAGATCTAGATCTCCCGGATCGGACGGTGGCGGCACTCAAATGTCGTTCTCCCTCTTGGGGGCATCGTTTTGGAACAAGTTTTGCGTGGAGGGGTCTAGTCAGGGTGTGGTGTTGCTTCTATCGTGTTGGCGTCGGTGAATCTTGGCGGCATGGAGCAGCAGGGTCTTGGTGGTGGAAGTGTGTTGATGGACGCATGCAGGGTGGTCGAGCTACCTGACACCGTGGTGGTGTTGCCTGACAAGACTAATGCTTTGGTCCATGTCCTGAAGATGAAGATGGATTAGAGGAACACAGCAACGGTAACTTCTGTAGCGTGTGCATCGGTGCCGCTGATGGCCTGCTGGACCGGTTGTGCCCCTTGCTTGCTAATGGGCGACTTGTGTGGCCTTTGGTTTTTTGATGATGCGCGTTGTTTTGTTGTCAAGGCACACGACCCGTTCTTACCCATCCCCTTCATTAGTGGTGTAGGTGTAGCGAGTTGTCGCTAAGTTGGTGGCTTCGTTTCGGGTTGATCTTTGTATCCCTCTTGTAAGATTTTGTTGAATAGTCTGATGAAAACGGCTATGTGCATCTTTTGAATGCAGAGGCTGCGGATACACCCTTTGTTTCGGGAAAAAATATACTAGGATTATTTTTAGAGAAAAGACAAAAATATTGCCCTGCTTTAAGAAAGCATCAAATCCAGTATTTATATACTTGGATTATCCCATGTAATGTTTTAGACAGTGAAAACCACATAGTTGATCGGTCTACTAGGTACATATACGAACACTTTGGTCAATTCGTAAGATACGATAGTGGTCTCAACGCGCAAAAAGAGATGCCGGTGAACATATGGCTTTTCCTGGCCTCAATGCGCAAAGATCAATTAGGCTCAACGCACAAAGATTAAGCATGTCTAGGGAAAAGGGTAACAATACGGGTGCAGCGTTTTGGCACCCGGACTGCATATAGCCCTGTATTTCAATCATTTTTTCGAAACGGGATATTTCAAACAATCAAAAAACAAAATTTGAAGTCTCAAAAAATTCGGAAAAAATATATACATATAGCCAGTAATACATTCCATAAGTCCGTAAAATGTCAATCCGAAATACATTGTATTCTACGATACACAAAAAAAAAAGATCTGGGTGTGTGAACAGTACACCTTCAATGATTGTCGGATTTTGGCAGAATTTGTCTTTTTTACATAACCTAGAATACAAATAATTTCGTAATAAATTTTGCACACTTGTCGGATAAAGTACTGGCTACGACCAGATTTAATTTTAGATCTTTTTTGAAACTTTTAAATACTATTTTCGAAATAAAGGTCTACATGTAGCCCGAGTTCCAATAGTCTTTTTCGGTAACAATACTAAGTACTTTCACCTAATAGTAAATGATAAACATAGAAAAAAATATCTTTTAGTTATAACAAGATGGTGAACTAGGGTAAGCCAACCTGAAATTCTATATTACCGAATACTATAATAGATTGTTTGGGGACACCGGCCCAATTTTTTTTTTCTCTATGGTAGAGGGCGATACGTTCTATTGATATTCCGCAGTTATCTGCAGATGCAGATGAGAGTGCCATACTTCATAAAGTGTATGTAGCTATTAATTCAAAAAAAAAAGTGTATGTAGCTATTTCTCAAGCGAAGCATAATAAAAGCTCCAGGGCCATACGGCTTACTGGAGGCGTTTTACCAAACAAAAATTGGGATGTTCTATAAGGGGACTTGATTGTTACGTTTCTAATCCTGTCAGTCAGATTCAGTTAGTTCAGACTGTGCGTGCCGTGCACGAACCTGTTGCATTAGGTCTTTATTTCCCGCTTTCTCGTAGAGTCGTGGTTTGACTTTTTCAGGTCCTCGTGGGATGGTGCGAGCTTACCGGATCGTGGAGTAGGGGTAGGATCACTACCGGCCACGCTTTCCCTTCTGTTATCTAAACTATAATATTGAAATAGGACGTGATGGTTCAATGGTACGTCCTCCTCTCTTTCCGCGGGATCTCCAGATCCGTAAAAAAACCAGTAGCGTACGCCTCCCGATCTCCTCACGGTGTACTGCCAAAACAAATAGCCTCTCGATCTCCCAATCGGTAGAAAAACCAGTTGCCTATATCCTTTTTTTTTAGGGGGAAGTAGCGTATATCTTCCGGTCTCCCGATTGTGTACTGTAAAAAAAACAGCCTCAAACCAGCGAACCAACCGACCCACAATAAAAACGCACGCATGGGGATGTTGGGCCAATTCGAGAGGTACTGGTTCACAGGCCAAGAGATACCAAGAAAAAAATGATCCCACTGACTTGGCCCATTATTATATAGATATGTTCTAAAAAAATATTATACTGATCAAATTTGAGTAAATGAATTTTTCAGTTGCTTCCAATCGATCATTTCCTTTATCTATTTATGCATGCAAGAGATGCTTTCCTGTTTGGAGGCATATCGTTCCTTTACCTTATCTTTCCATGCGAATTGATGATGTATTTCATATTTTTTTGTTAAGGAAAATGATCGCTGGCTGGATTATGAGTACATGAGTATTTTGAGCACCAGCTTCGGGTTCATGGCAGTAATAGGGTACCTGATGTACAACATCCCTACAAGATGTCGTGCATACCTTGCAGTCCTGAAAGGTGCGGTGGATGGCTTGGAACCAAGAAATGACAGGACTAGGCGCCCGACTTCCTCCCCAAGGACGACATGCTTCTTCACCGGAGGCGACTTGTATCGGCTGGAGGGAGAGTAGTAGCCGGAGAGCAGAGGCCGCGATGCGGAGGCGATGCAAGACGCACGACGGCAAAGCGACGTACTATGGCGGAGTTAGAGCAGAGACTAGATGTATATGAAGGAAGGGGTGGTGACAGAGGCAACAAACACGGTGGATAAGCATGGGGTGGCCCTGGGAGAGTCTCATCACATAGAGATGCCACATGGGGCGAGGGCCAGGAAAGCAAGGAAGAAAAAGAACGTCTTTGTGCATTTACCTTCGTGTGATTACCGGGTTTGGTCTGTCGGAGTTGCTTGTTGTTGTAGGTGGGTTTTATTATGGGCATTCCAGCTCATGGAATGTGTTGAAACAACATCTTAATCTAATTTATCTCAAGGAGCTAAATTAGTTGGTTTGTCAAGATTTCTTTCTGGGAAAGGAGCTAAATTAGTTGGTTTGTCACGACTTCTTCCTGGGAAAAAATGTGAGTATATAATTCATAAATTATGATTATTGATATGGTTTTCAAGAAACAAATAAGATACACTCAGTGGTACACATAAGTTTGTCACGATGTGGTCAATGTTAAGATTAATGTTTAAAACAGAAGTTGTATGGCGTCTTTACTTCCCGTAGCAACGCACGGGTATTGTGCTAGTATGAATAAAGAGAAGAAAGAAACAGAAAAGCCATACGTTGGTACACGGCACCAAATTTCTCGAGTTCATCCTCTCTGAATTTTAGTGTTTCCACGTTAAGTTTCAGATAGGATTCTGACATTGATGGACATGTTTTGCTGAATTGCAAACTAGGGAGCTACCTCTTTTTAAAACTAAACGTCGGTTTTATTACCCTTCTACCCAAAAAGGAGAAGTGTACTGCTACTTTGTTGTCGCATCATATCAATATGATCGATACAAATAGGTAGGCAGACATGCACACAACTTACTAAACAGTCTATAAGCAAACAAATACCGGTTCCCCAGATCTAGGCGAATACACGAGAATTTACAGAAACTATCTTGAAAATCCTTACATTATAACTCTTATTTTCAAGGAGAATGTTACGTTACTAAACGGAAGAATTTGCAGCGCGAGGTATGTTTAGCATCTAACGCAGTACGGCAGCGTACACACATAGAGCCCTGGTCCTCGTTCTGGAAGTTGACGTCCACCTCTATCTCCACTCCACCGGCCCGTCTGTCGCTCTCCATTCTCTCCTGAAACGTGCTGGGCAGCGCCGGCCAACCCGGCGACGCGGTTGCCGTGAGTACGTTCTCGTCATTGTCTTCCACGCAGAACTCATCCATGTTTCCCTTGCCGATCACCACGCCCGAGTAGGCAACCTTCACGGTGATATCTCGGCCACAGTACCTCCTGTGCTTGTGAACGTTTCTGGCGTGGAACGTTAGAAGGTCGGAGGACCAGCATGGTCGAGGCCAGTGGCGGACCCAGGATTTGGCAAAGACCGGGGCTAATTTTCTAATGCTAAAACTGTGAGAAAAATATTTCTAATAACTTATTATATTATCCAATGAGCGATAAAAATGCATAAATGATGGTTTTATGTGAAGAATTCAAAGTTTAACCAATATCAATAAGAAAAAAATATGGTCCCATAATCGTATAACCACAACACATTTGTTTTGTACCTAAATAACGAATCTTTGCCATGATCGTATCCTATACCATCCTCATCAATCAGAAGAGCAAAACCAGAATCTACAAAAAGACAAGAAACAATAATCACAAATAGTATGGATGAATACCTGATATATAAAATACATGGGTTTTCATCTAATATGCGTCTTTATGGAAGTGCCTCCTCATATTTTATGCGCCATCGTAACTTTGACCTCGCACACTAGAGATGGATAAACTAAAAGATTTTAGCATACCATCCAAAGCTATCTTGATTGAAGGGGATGCCATGTCTGGAACATGTCGACGCTGACGGAAAATAGGATGACACCAATCTCGATAAATAAGTGTATGATCTCTTTACCCCGTTCATATTCCGTATAATCGGATTGAATAAAAACAGTAAAATTACAATTAGCTAACCTAGTTGTTGCAGTTCCATGACTGAAAGTCTGAAATTGACTGTTCCCTTCATTAAAATTCAGACCTTGCACTGGAACCAACTAATTACCTATGAGCAGCTGCAGATCGCGCATGAAGATATCCAATTGAAGGCGATGACCTGAGAGAAGAGGAGTTGAAGATAGGAAATCGCCCGTGGCGCGGTGCGGCGTGGCGTTCGGCGCGGGTCTACGGGATCGAATGGCGCAGCAGCCGCAGCGCGATCCGATCGATAGGGCTTGGCCGTTGGCGCAATTTCGTCGAGGGCTGGAGTCTGGAGGCGGCGATCGAAACGGATAGCGACGAATACGAACAGGCAGTCCATCCGCAGGCGACGCGAACGTGTGCTGGTGGATCGCTCCTGCCTCGTAGTTGCTCCCTTGGTGGACTCGTGAGACCAGCCCTGGTCGTTATGGCTCAAGGACATGGGCTACGCTGCTTTGATCTACATATTTTGGTGAAAATTAGTAGGGGTAAACTTATGTTACGTGGCCCACGACCGGGGCTGTAGCCCGGGCTGTAGCCCGGGCTGTCCGGGGTGTAGTTCCGCCCCTGGTCGAGGCCGGAGTGGATGATGGGATCCATGGTGAAGTTCATGCTGCCGGAGCAGAGATATACGAAACGGCGGCGTGCAGGCCGAGAAACAGGCAGAGAAGGCACCCTGTTACCAATGTTACCAATAACGAGAGCACCGCCCAACGGATATAGAAGTCGGCCTGGTCATCATCAACCATGACGACGGGACGGGTACAAGGGTGGAATCAGATGAATTGCATACTGAGCCGTTTCTATTGTATGTATTTATATGGGAGCGTCTAGCGGGCGCCCAAGCGCTCGTTGGTAGTCCTGGGCGCCCAAGCGCTAGTTGGTAGACGTTGGTGCATCCCTAAAGAAGTTAATGAAACGGAAAACGAAAATACTTCGGACAACAATACGTGGCCCTGATTTCAAAGGAATACGCGTGAAAAAAAGAGGTCCTGCGCCTGCGCATAGTCTGGTTCCTCGACCGCGAGAAGGAGAGAAAACTCCACCACACAACACCTCGTGAGATTCATGTGCATGCATCGTCATGACGTATGTGGATTTTATTCCGTTCTGAGAAATTCAAAAGGCTATAAGTTTCGGATGCACAACGAACCAACGCCGATAGGCAACTCATATGTGTAACGGAAAAAAAGAAGTTAGATTTATAGTAGAAGTAGGCAATTTACGACAATGGTAGGCAACTCAGATGCGTAACGAAGCAACTCGGATGTAGAACTAAGCAATTTTTATGAGTAACAATGAAGCTAGATTCATACCGGTAGGAAACTCAGATGCACAATGAAACAACTCTTATGCGTAACTAAGCAACTCTTATGTGCAACGAAGCAACTCGAATATGCAACGAAGCAACTTTTGTGAGCAACAATAAAGTTAGATTCCTAGTAGAAGTAGGCAACTTTATGACAACGGTAGGCAACCAATATGCGCAACGAAGCAACTCAGATGTGCAACAAAGCAACATTTATATGCATCACTGAATCTAGATTCATAGTAGCAGTAGGTAACTTTACGACACTGGTAGGCAACTCAGATGCACAACAAAACAACTCTTATGCGCAACGAGGCAACTCTTATGCACATCAAAGCAACTCGAATGTGTAACGAAGCAACTTTTGTGAGCAACAAAGAAGCTAGATTCATAGTAAAAGTAGGCAACTTTACGATAACGATAGACAACTTAGATGCGTAACGAAGCAACTCGTATGCACAACGAAGCAACTCGGATGTGCAACAAAACAACTTTTATGAGCAACAATGAAGCTAGATTCATAATAACAGTAGGTAACTTTACGACACCGGTAGGAAACTCAGATGCACAACGAAACAATTCTTATGCGCAACGAAGCAACTCCTATGTGCAACACTGGTAGGAAACTCAGATGCACAACGAAACAATTCTTATACGCAACGAAGCAACTCCTATGTGCAACGAAGCAACTCGAATATGCAACGAATCAACTTTTGTGAGCAACAAAGAAGCTAGATTAATAGTAGAAGTAGGCAACTTTACGACACGGGTAGCCAACTCAGATGCTCAATGAAGCAACTCTTAGACGCAACGAAACAACTTTTATGATGGACAATGAAGCTAGATTCATACTAAAGGTAAGTAACTTTATGACACCGGTAGCCAACTCAGATACATAACGAAGCAACTCTTATGCGCAACGAAGTAACTCGAATATGCAGCGAAGCAACTTTTGTTAGCGACAAATTAGCTAGATTCATAGTAGTAGCAAGCAATAGAGTACAGAGGTAGGTGGTGGCGTGTAGGGAGCAGAGCTAGAGGGGAGGAAGCTCGCCGAGTGGGGGAGTTGGCGCGGCATCTCTCGATCGGGGCCTCGGGAAAAACACGTATACGTGGATACGATGGTTCGGCTACGCCTTGGTCGGGGCTCGGGATAATGCAAATTTTGTGGGCGGCAGAGCAACTTTTGTGAGTGACGAAGCAACTTTGATGAGTGGCGAAGAAATTTGAATCACAAAAGTGGTAGATAACTTCACAGCAACGAAAAGCAACCTAACAACTTCTAAACGATCGGTAAGCAATTTCTCAAAAACGACAGGCAACTAGACAACAACGAGTAGGCAATTTATCAAATGTGTAATGAAGCAACTCAAATGCGCAATGAAGCAGATTCATAATAACAACAGGAAATTTTACAACACTGTTAGACAACTCAGATGCGCAACGAAGCAACTCAGATGCGTGACGAAGCAACTAACATCCGCAACGAAGTAACTTAGATGCGCGGCAATTTATCAACAATAAAAAGCCACTTAGCAGAGCTTGATAGGACAGGCTGATGTTGGCCTAGTGCGAGCAAGGGGAAGTCAGGGCGTGAACTTGAACGCTCCAAAACGGAGACCCACGAGAGGCTCGGACCGACATGTTCTAAAAAAGAGATCTCTATAGTACTTGACATAATAGTGACTGTCGTGAGTTAGAAATGCATATTGTCGTGGTGCACGCCGATCAAAACACCGACCGACGTGATGACTGTTTGAAAGAAGCTGACTAATTGGTACACGAGACAACAGGTCAAGTCGTCAAGAGCAGGGCGACGCACACAACACATGACACACACACTCTCACAAAGCCGACTAGACTAATTTCGAAAAATGAAAAAAAAAAACAGAGCAAAGCATGCACGCATGTACTCGCCGTGCATGCAGTTAAGCATTCAGCGCGAGGGCTGCTTGGCTGTGCTAGCTTGGCTGTGCTAGCGATCAACTTGCAGCAGCTAGCAGGCCAGCAGTTTTGCGTGCCTGAGCAAGCGCGAAGGACTGCAGCGGGGCCATGTGAACCTGTCGCTGTCCGTGAGCACTCGATCGTTCCAAATAGCGCAGCTGCGCTCTTAAGCTTTTAGGTATTTATATAGGAGGAAGAAGAAGTTCCGATCGTGGCGCGCGTACTGCATGCGAACTGATAATTCAACCCGTACGTGTTGTACTCATACTTCAAAGATACTTCGATCCTACTCCGCCTATAGAATCCGTAAATCTACTCTTCCGCCTATAGAATCCTTCTGTATAATGTATTTCGCATCTTATACATCAACTTGTCCGGACACTGTGTATATATGAGTCTTGTAGGTATACGAGTTGTAATCCAGAACGTACGGGGCACGGCAGCACGATCACCTATGAAGTACAATAGGCTTGACTACAGCCGAAAAGTTTCCCGTAGATATATTCGACGTAGTGGTAGTGGTATTACCTAGAAACCGTCAGTCATGGTGCCTACCGGCGGCGATCCCAATCCTGTGGAGGGCGGCAGCGGGCCAATAGCACGGCAGATGTCACCGCGGGAATATGTTGGCCCTATACTTATTTTCGTCGGTTTCACTGCCGTTTTCGTGTGCATTGGGATCTTCCTTGGTCCATTCATGCCCCCTGAATTCCTGGTGAAGGTGACAGGCGTCGACGGGTTCGACCAACCTCACAGCCCGGCGGTCATCCGTCCCACCTTCAACCTCACCCTGTGCGCCGAGAGCAACGATTACATCTTCAAGGACTGCTGGAAGGAGGTCACCGTCACGGTGTTTTACAGAGACGCCGTCGTCGGCTGGGGCTCCGTGCCCAACTTCTGTATGCCCAGGTCGGCGTCGGTGGAGGTGAACGCGGCGATGTCGCACACGGAGGTCGTGCTTACAGATGGTCTGCGCACTTCCATGGTGTCGGAGCTCGAATTTGAGGTGGAGATGAGGATGCTTCTGTCGAGGCCTTACATGTCGCGGCGGTGTAACGGTTGCGGCTCACGACAAACCTTCCGGCTTGGTTGCGTGAAACCGGGACAGGGATATGCGCCCACTGACCAATTCTTCCTCCACAAGGCCAAATAAGATGCTGAGTTGCCCGCTGCATATATATTCTCATTGTTTTCTGTTGAGGCCGTCAATTGATCAATGTCGACCGGTATTGTGAAATTTCAAGCAACATAGTACGTGTTGATTTTGCATTATCCGGGAGTCAAAAAACTGTGTTAGAGGGGTCGGTGGGCGCCGTCTAATATGTGTTCGAATTATATGTTACTAATATATTTGTCGTATCGGAAAGTTTTCACGAATTAGAAATTTGGACAAAGTTAAATATTTTATCAGAATTGCTAGTTATTACGCGCCAAAGAATTAACTAAATCCCAGTCAGATTTACATCCTTCTTTCACTGTCGCAAAGATCAAGACAGACAATGAAATTTGGAGGATAGCGGGGCTAAACATTTGAATGTCATTGTCCCATGTTTTTCTTTCTTTCATTTGCTCGCTCGAAAACTCATGTTACTCTCCTTCTCATTTAATAAGATGAAGCAAATCTTTTGCCTATGCTTAAAAAAAAGTTTTGCATGTCAAGATCAAGACAGACGATGAAATTTGGGGGATATCGGGGCTAAACATTTGAATGTCATTGTCCCATGTTTTTCTTTCTTTCATTTGCTCTTGTCTGTCCTGGCTCGAAAACTCATGTTACTATCCTTCTCATTTAATAAGATGAAGCAAATCTCTTGCCTATGTTTTAAAAAAAGTTTTGCATCGCGGTTCGTGTGATATGTGAGTTACAACTAAGATATTTTTAGTTACACATGGGTTGCAAGTTTGCAACTTCCTAGTCATTAGATTTATATCGTGATTTGTATAATCCCTGAGAGATTTTGAGTTGCAAGTTGGTTGTAACTTTTTTTTACAGTTTCACATGGGTTGCAACTCACTAATTATTAGATTTGCATCGCGATTTGTGTGATGTGTAAGTTACAAATGAGTTGCAGCTGAGATTATGAAATGACATCAGCCGACTAAGAGATTAGGGAAGCACATGACATCCGTTTTAACCACTACTACACAAACCCTAACCCTAACCCTAGTGTTACATATAAATTATGCGTATGTAATTGACCAAGTTTTTTTTCGAAATGGGGTGGAAAACCCCAGCCTCTGCATCCTCTGTAATTGACCAAGTGTTTAATGCACGTCAAATACATCATCTAACCAACATTGCATCAATCTGAAAAATGAATTTGAGAGAAATCTCCAAATCTAGGGTTTGGTTAAGAGTGAATAATGCTAAAAAGTTACACAATTTCCACCAACTAAATCATGAGAGATGAGAGAGATTACCTCAAAGGATGTAAAGGGGTCCGATTCCACGAACAAACCCCTCCGATTTGAAGAAATTTGTGACGGTATTGAGTTGGGGGGGGGGGGGGGGGGGAGGGGGGGGGGAGTGAGGGAAAGAGAACCAACTCGGGTCTAGAGGAGAATGAGGTGAGACAAGGGGTCCACGCGACTTAACGTTTCATATTTCCTACCTAGAACCGCCAACTACCCTAGCGTTTAGCCTCAAGGGCGAATGTCACATAGGCTGGCATTTTCAACCTGCTATGTCAACTTCGTCAACACCCGCGGGCAGCCGTGGACCAGTTAAGAAACGCCATTGACGTTGGCGGTTCACTTCATTTGGGAAGGACGGAATGTTTGATGTTTCAGAAAAGGGTCAGATGAAGCTAAAACAAATTGAAACCAATTTATTTTGTCATAAACTTTCGTTCAAGGGTTAAATTTGTTGCTCTGGCCCTTGGAATACCGTCATATTCTGATCCATCATTGTTTCTTTCAAAAGAAAGGGATCTTCTCTGAGACGGGGAGTGATCTTCGACAGTGTGCAGATGGATGATAACCTTGTACTGGAGGGTGTCCATGACCTCAAATCGCCTTGCACTTCTCAACACCACGGCAGCCCAAGTCGGCATAGAACTTGTACGTCAGCGCACTTCTGGTTCTGTAAAACGGGCATTTCGAAATTTAGTGATTTTTTATGGGTTGTCCATCCATGCAATTACTCTGAAAACATACAAATCTTCTCTAGAGGCTGATGAAGAATCTAAGCTGCAACCGCACTCACCATGGGAAGTAACATATATTACTATTATGCATAAGATATCAGTCTATGTTATTATATCTATAGTTGATCGTAACATATTTGTGGTATCATATTATATTGTATTTATTAAGTTGTATACTCACATTTCCATAAAATATGTTATGTTACGGTATCCTATCCCGATACCGCCACCTCTTCGCTCTTCATTAGTTGCCAGGTTACGTAGTTTTTTACTAACATAGCATGCATGATATTAATTATACACTTTCATTGTGGCCAGCCTTACTCCATATCCATGTATGGCTTGGTCTGACAACTAGACTAATAGCACATCTGTAGTACAGGGGCGCTCCCGTAGCTTGGGCTTTGCCTTTTCCAGGGACGAACTATCAGGTGTAGATTGGGGCCCCGGATTTCCCCATTCAAAGCTCTGTTCTTGTGAAAAACCGAGTCGAAAATCACCAGGTAGTCGTTCGGATAGTGTTTATGCAATGTGAAGGCTTCGGTGGAACATTTCTTGCATTTGCGATTAACTGTCTGAAGGATTCTCTCCATGTTGGAGGTCTATTTCACTGACTTGAACGACCACAGCTCTCTCAAGACAGATTTCAATAGCTCTCATTTCAGGTGTGTACGATAGGTAGCACACGTCTCCTTCTGGCCTCATATCTGGGTCTCCCGGTGGAAATTCAAGCTCGAAGTCACAGGTAGCACACATCTGAATTTCAAGCATGTGTACCTTTCAAGCTAGTGCAGGAAATAAGTTGTCTGGAAGAGCAATTTATGTGTCCGGACATCTACAAGCAGTATGCGATACATTAGCTGCTCACAAGATCAGAACTAAGAAAACTTGTCTTGAGAGAACAAGTAGTCTAAATCAAACTACAAGGCATATTCATGATGCCTAAATTCACCATGTATTCGTCTAATCATCATGCTACTCCCCAAAAAGTTTAATCTTCTTTCTTCGCCATGCTTTGATCAAAATTTAACGGCACTTTTTGTTCCTCTCTGAAAATACACCTACAGCTTCACTTTACTTCTCCCATAGGCCATATGGTGAGAGTCCCTGCTTACAGAATAAGTTTCCTCTTAAAACAGGACAAATAAATAACGATGGGTTCAGTTTTAAACAACACATCAACATCTATTCTGTACAGTTAATGAGTGGTACAATAGTAGTTCTATTTGAACTTCATCGCTTTGTAAAATTTAAGTTCTGGTGCTCGATTCAACGGGAAACTGAAATACTTAATATGCACGTACAGCCCAAATCATACCAAGATCTCTATGAATAGTAAAGAGCTGGCCCAGGAAAAGCCATTTGATTCAGATGTTAATTTTGATTCAGATGTTAATTGATGCACAAGCTTGGTGCATGTCAATTTACAACTATGGGTGTTCTGGAGTGACAAAGATATACCAAGTAGTCTAATAGGCGATAAACACCATAAGGTCACACACTAGGGATCAACGAAGATGAAAAGTTTTACAGTGTGCTGTTAGACGACCAGCACTAGCGCAGCATAATAAGCGAGGCAGATGACCAACTAGCGGAGGGAGTGACTAGTGGTGCCGTCATCATACGAACCGACGAGCGAGATCATGCCCACCGTGTGGACACATACACAATACTAATCAATACAATTTTCTCCTAGCACTAGTAAATGTATCATAAAAGCCTAAAAAACCTCCATCATCCCACCTATCTGTTTAATGCGAAGAAAGGACAAGCTAGTTGGTTCGTGTGTGTTGCCTACCTAGTATGCAAGATAGATCTGTGTTATACATTGGGCCAATACATACATATACGCAACAACACAAAGATATCACAATAAGTACAAAACTTAGTGCGTTGTGCAATGGGAAGATACATAACATGGCACGGCAATAACCAAAACACATCTTTGTTTTAGGATGCGACTAGGGAGAAGCAGTTTCAAATTGGCAAATCTGTAAGCACCTATGTTCGTGTGGTTTTTTTCCCAGCATAGGAAGCGATCGGTGAGAAAATTAGCAAGCATGTACTAAAAGTCAAAAAAACTGACGTAATCCTGCATTAAATATCAAATTCGAAAATTCAAAATGTTTTATAGTTCAAACCATTTATGAGATTTATGATCCGTTTCACCGTTGGACTAGTCGCGTCGAGATCTTCGAAACTAGATCCCATGTTAATATGTTCCGACGAAAAAAAATCGGACCCAAAAATTACCAACCATTAACACGTAAGTTACCAGGCTGTTGTATGTAAATTACCACCCCACACAACCATTTATTGTGGACCAACGAAAAAAATAGCACGCTATTTCCCGGTTAATAGCACGATATAGCGTATTTGGAGAGGCTACGCTATATTTAGCCTAAAGTTGACGCTACGGCACTATTTGCGTTTTATACGCGCCAAACCATACTAAATGTGGTAATGTTATAGCTACACTAACAAAAAGTCTATAAATAACGTTAGGTAATGATGATGATGGGCAATCTGTTGGTTCTTCTAGTTATTCTGAAGACGATGTTAATGATTCTGATTAAAGTTTAAAACTGTTTATCTTTTAGTTGATTAATTTTCATGGTTTAACCCTCATATTTGTATTTGTGCCATTGATTTGGCCTTGGAATTGAATATGGTTACCTGTTTATGCATGTATTGCTTTTGGACAAATTTTTAGTGCTGAAATCCTTAATATTTGGGATATTTCTTGCATTTTTTTCATCACGTTATTTTACATGTAACTTCGCTATATCACGCTATATCTTGTATAGCTTCTGAAGGAGAGGCACGCTATTTTTGATAGCACGCTATTTTTTTCCTTGTTGTGGACGCAACTATACAACGGATGGTGACTCCATCGGTACAGGGAGGGTAACTTCATCGGTTTAGGATAGGTAACTACATCACTACTAGGTGGCAACTCTATCAGTTTAGGGTGGGTAACTTCATCAATTTATGGTGATTAACTCCATCAGTTTAGGATAACTCCATCACTATTGAGTGGGTTGGTCACTCCATCACTATTCGGTGGGTACCTCTATCGCTACTGGGTGGGTAACTACATCACTACTGGGTGGGTAAGTTCATCAATCTAGGGTGGGTAACTCCATTGATTTAGAGAGGGTAACTCTATCGGTCTAGAGTGGATAACTTCATCAGTACTAGGCGGTAACTCTATCAGTCGATGATAGGTAACTCCATCAATTTAGGGTGAGTAACTCAATCAGTTTATGGGTCGTAACTCCTTCAGTCCAGGGTGGTAGCTTCATTAGTCTAGCGTGGGTAACTACATCACTACCGGGTGGGCAACTCCATCAATTTAGGATGGGTAACTCCATCACTGTTGGGTGGGTAACTTCATCACTACTGTATGGTAACTCCATCACTACTAGGTAGGTAACTTCATCAGTTTAGCGTGGATAACTTCATCAGTTTAGGGTGGATAACTTTATCACTACTGGACAGTAACTGAAAGGACACGGATGACGCCTAGAGGGGGGGTGAATAGGCGATTTAAAATTATTACGGTTAAGGCTTGAATAAATGCGGAATAAGACTAACGTTTAATTTATCAAGTCAAAACCTAAACTAGCTAGGTTCACCTATGTGCACCAACAACTTATGCTAAGCAATATGATCAACTGGGTGATAGCAAGATATATGACTTTAAGCTCGATGTCTATCACAAAGTAAATAGCATAAGTAAGAAGCTCGGGATAGAAATACCGAGGCACTTGGAGACGATGATTTATCCCGAAGTTCACTTCCCAATGGAAGCTAGTCTCCGTTGGAGCGGCGCGGTGTTCACCAATGTGAAACACCGAGTAGCCCTAATATGGCACACCGTATCTCCGTTGTGTCTTACCACCAATGTGGCGAGGCACTTGTCACTATGTTGCCGTTGAGGTTGACAACTAGAACCTTTACAAGGGTGAAGCTCACTCCACAAGTTGGAGGGTCTTCACCAAATGCACCGAGCCGCCAAGACTCGATGCCCAAGGCCGAGGGATCCCGGCAATGTCTTCGAAGCTACCAAAGCTCCGAAGCTAACAAGGTTGAGCCACACTCCACAATTGGAGGCTCCCAACAAATCCCGAAAGCCACCAAGACTCCGAGAAATCAAACCGTCTAGGGTACCAACGTGCCCTAGAGGAACAAGCTCTAGGGCACCAAAGTACCCAAGAGTAACAAGCTTCTCAACTTCACTTTCCACGAATCACCGTGGAGAACTCAAACCGATGCAACTAATGCAATGGCAAGAACACACTAAGTGAACAAGTTCTTCCACCCCGAATCCAACCAAAGCAACTAATGCTTGGGAGGGATTAAGGAGGAGGAACAAAGGAGAAACACCAAGAAACTCCAAAGATCTAGATCCAAAGTGTTCCCCTCACTTAGAGGAGAAATCAACCGGTGGAAATACGGATCTAGATCTCCTCTCTCTTTTTCTCTAAGAAGTAGCACGAACTAGTGGAGAGAAAGAGAGAAAGCCAAGCTCAAGAGGTCAACAATGGAGGAGGAAGAATAGCTCAAGAGTTGGCAAAAAGGTCCTTTTATTTTTGGGGAAGAAGCCCCTTAAATAGGGGCTCCAAAAATGGAGCCGTTGGAAAAAAGAAATGGCAAAGAGAAAATGGCAGCAACCTGCGCAGCCATTGGGCCGGCCTGGCAACCGGCCCAGGCCGGCGGGGGAGCTGGGACGCCACCCGAGCAGGCCGGCAGCGAGGCCGGGGAGGCGGCTGGCCTGGCAAGCCACCCGGGTGGGCCGGCCGGGAAACCGGCCCAGGCCGGCGCGGAGGCCGGCGGCCCACCCGAACAGATCGGCCAGTGGCCCGGCCGGGGCCGGGGCTGAGGCCGGGGGGTCTCCCAAACGGGCCGGCCTGGGATCCGGCCCAGGCCAGCGGTGAGGCCGACAGCCCACCCTTTTCTTTTTTTCTTTTTAATTATTCTGTCTTAAAAACAACCGATACCGAAAACTTAATATCTACCACATACGAACTCCGTTTTCGGTAAACTTGGACTCGTTGGAATCGTCACAACGAGCACTACAAGAATATGCACAGAAACATCATTGTTCAACAAGATATGGTAAAGCCAAATGGTGAGAGGTAAAACCCTTTTATTAAAACCCGGAAAACCATATCTTTTGCATATGACGTCCGAATAACACAAAACCAATTTTGTTGGAAAGAGGACGACAAATGCTACCCAATAACATGTGAGAATATTGAAACCAAGCAAGGGAGATTTTGCTAATAAATGGAAGAGTGAAACCTTCCGCATAGATGGACCGACAAAATCTCCGACACCGAAAACTCAATAGGGAACACATATGAGAACCGTTTTCGGTGACCTTGGGCTTGTCATGACAAGCACGACAAGCACCAATACCACACCACGATAAGAGCCAAATAGGAACCAATAAAGATGATGCCAAGGATGCAAAGGTATGAGCTCTCTATGACCGATATGCTAAAGCTCACTTGAGAGCCCCTCTTGATAGTACGGTTACCTATCCTAAAACCCGGTCTCACAACTACACCGCGAGACCGGTAAAATAGAAACCCTATCAAGATCATACCTTTGCCTTGCGCATTCCACTTGAGCTAGATGATGACGATCTTGATCTACTCTTAAGTGGATCACCTTTCTTGATTTTGCTTCGCTTGGTGAAGACACGCATATTGCTCCCCCATACACCAAGATGGGAGAGGCATTCTTCGACATATCTTCACATGGCCTTTATCTTGATGATCACCACGTGACGCCATCCACCATGGACAACATAGGATCTTGATCACCAAATGATCTTCTTCTTCACATGCCCTAGTCTTGTATGTTGATCAACTTACACTTAGCCTTGATCAACATATAGTCTTCTTCTTTTAGCCTTGACTCCAACATATGGAGTACAATCATTCCATATGGACCAACACTGCAAATATAACTTAACGCACATATTAGTCCATAGGGATTGTCATTAATTACCAAAACAACACATGGGGGCAACCATGCCCTTTCAGTAACTTTATCAGTTTACAGTTAGTAACTCATTCAGTCTAGCGTGGCTAAATTCATCACTACTTGGTGGCAACTTTATCAGTTTAGGGTTGGTAACTTCATCACTACGGGGGCGGCAACTTCATTAGCTTGGGGTTGGTAACTACATCACTTCTGAGTGGGTAACTCCATCAATTTAGGGTGGATAACTCCATCACTATTTGGTGGAAACTTTAATAGTTTAGGGCGGGTAACTCCATCACTACTAGGCGGTAACTTCATCAGTTTACGGTTGGTAACTCCATCAGTACTGGGTGGTAACTCCGTCACTACTGGGTGGTAACTTCATCAGTTTCGGGTTGGTAACTTCATCACTACGGGGCGGTAACTTCATCAGCTTAGTGTTGGTAACTACATCACTTATGGGTGGGTAACTCCATCGGTTTAGGATGGATAACTACATCACTTCTGGGTGGGTAACTTAATCAGTCTAGGGTGGGTAACTTCATCACTACACGTCATGCTCTTCGTCGAGACCCCCGACATGGGTCGTTGCTTAGTCGTCAAAACGGCATCCATCGGAGTGGTTCCGCGGATCACAACATGATCGGACAACAAATCTCGATGAGCTTATCGGACAACGATGACAGGAGGGATGGCGACCACCCTCCTTCATTAGTTATTACACTCCATACTTCCACATCGAAGTTGACATTGCAAATTTGTATCAAAGGAGAAACTTTTTTCTCCATGCCTCATGATTTACAACAGCAGGAAGATCCACACATCACAAAGCCTACAGCTTAGACTACACAGCAGGAAGGGGGAAGGCATTCCGTCGAACACCTGGAGGAAACCAGAGCTTGGATTCGGTGCGGAGCAAAGGCAGCGTCCTGACGCCATCTCAAGACGCCGGGAATGATTCCCAACCAGCTCTTCCCTCGGGGGCGGCTACCGTAGTGCGGCAGACGGGGCACACGGGCGAGAGGAGGAGCCATGGGTCGACGCGGGTGGCGTGTAAAAAGCATGGCTGCAGGACGGCAGCGCGCGCCATCGCTCGCCGATGGGCGACCACGCCTCAAGGCAGTCAGCGCGGGTCCGTCGCAAGGGGAGGAGTGGCAGGAAGGCCACCTGTATGAAGTGTGTTACCACCGCGGAGGTCGCCGCGGGAGCCTCGTCCGTTGCCCCGGGTCTTCATCATCATCGTCGAGCTCCCCGCGCCTCCCGCCCACATCGCCTCCTGCCCAATCCCCGTCCATCGGCTCTACTGCCAGGACGACGCGGGATGCGTCGCCGTGCGCCTGGGCTCGACGCCGTCCAGGCGGCACGCGCTGTTGACTGCCTTGTGGGCCACGAAGGCGTCGTTGTAGGAGGCCGGGATGGGGTGCTCCACCTTGAGGGACTGGGGCTCACCGTCGACGTCGGGGATGGGGCGCACGGGGCGGAGAGGGGGCGGCGCATGAGGTGGAGCGGGGGCTGCTCGCCGGGAGGAGCAGGGCCGGCGCACGGGGAGGCGCAGGGGCAACTCGCCGGGGAGCAGCAGGGGCGACGCACAGGGTGAAGCGGGGCCTGCTCGCCAGAAGGAGCAGGGCGGCGCACGGGGCGGCTCGCCGGGGAGCAGCAGGGGCGGCGCATGCACATGAGATGTGGGGACGGACGTCACGAGCAGCGGGGAGGCAGGGAAGGGGCTGGTGCTCTCATCGGCGGCGGGGAGGTAGTGGATTAGCTGGTCATTGTAGCTAGAAATTGAGGATCTGTGCCTCTGTGGAGCAGAGTCGCGCGGACGCACGCTCAGAGGATAGGATCGAACGACCCACACGACACGAACGAAAATCAAACGGCTTGGAGTAGGTGCGTCGAGTTTTGCCGGATCTACGCTGCATCTGAATAGATTAAGGGTTGTTTTAACCTACCTGTCCATAGCATCACTAGTGGGAGAAGGCTTATAGATATAAAAAATATCAGTGGAGCATATCTTTCAATATGCCCCGCTAGTATTTACTGGTGGCGCATTTAGAAATATGCTCCGCTGATATTTTTTGTACTAATGGCGCATACCACACAGAATGCGCCACGGATATTTCTGTGGGACCCACCAGAGGGCCGTGGACAAAATATCTTGGGTTATGCGTGACACATATTCAAGATGCGCCTTCATATTTCCCATGTTAGTGGCGCATTTCGAACAATATGCGCCACGCATAGTTTGCACTTCCAAATAATTAACCGTTTCGCCTTGCTCTAGATCGATCATCTTCCCCATTGCAATGACACGTACGTCCCCTGCGCCCCTTCTTCTCCGACCCCGACCCCCGTGCCCGCCGCGCGCAGTGCTCGCTCCGCTCCAGCCACCGCACCCGCATCGCTCCGCTTCCTGCCGCTGATTCCCTCGGCCCTCCCCTCCCCCTCCCCCATCCCTAGCTGCTCCGCTCGAAGCCGATCCACACCATCGCCTGCTGCCCCGAGCACCGTCGAGGTGAGCCCCTCCTCCTCGTTCCCCCTGCTCCCTCCCCTGCGCCCCTTCTCCCCTCCTCCCCTTTCCCCCTTCTCCCTTCCCTGTGCCCCTCCTCCCCTTCTCCCTCTTCCCCCTTCTCCCAAATCTCACAGCTCCGCCGTGCTAGGTCTGCTCAGGAAAGGATTGAGCCGCGGGAAGGAGGAACCTCCTACCGCCTGCCACCGCTCGAAGCCGCCTCGCCCCGCAGACACCGTAGAGGAGGAGCCTCCTGCCGTGCCCCACAAACGACCTCGTCCTCAAGATCTTCTTCGTGGAGGTGATCTACCCCCTCTCCCCTATCCTCTCTCTTGCATTTGGTTCAATTAGGGTTCTTGATGATCTGGTCATGCTCACTAGTGGTAATGATAGGTACAGAAAATAATGTGTGTATGGGCAGATGCTTTGTTCTACAATTTGTCTTAGCATGCTCCTGCATGCCATTATGTTAGCATTTTGTCCAACTTGAAATAATGAGCATGCTCTTGCCATTATCATGCTCCTGAAGGTTTAGATGAACTATAGGTTATGCAATTTGTCTTATCATGCTCCTTCCATTATGTTAGCATTTTGTCCAACTTGAAATAATGATAAATTTGTTGCCTTTCACTGGGTCAAGTGTCATACTAGGACACTTAGTTAAACACTATTAATTCGAAGTTAACAAACAGTGCCATTAGAGGGTTTCTGGATTTACTTTTCAATAGTGGAGAGACAGACTATGATCAACAAAGGCTATAATCAACAGTGCCATTAGTTGTTGCAATTAGTGGAGAGATAGAGATGGTTCTACATCAAGATTCCTTAATTATCAGGCATATTATATATCCATCTGAACCAATATGGAGAGCAGTCTTCTCTTTCATATAGCTAAATCATTGTAAAAAGCACATGTGCATGTTGTAGCTAATCACTCCAGTTGGCTGATCCATATGTGTCCATTGTGCACTTTTGCTATATATTGTTCAGTGTCAAGTTGTACATGTTGCATATAATTGAAACCTTGCTTTATTATACTTAGTTAATTATGTGCGTCGTCAGAGACCATGCATGTGACTCGCAGAGTAGTACCCGTACGTTAGGGTCCAATCCGATTCAGCTCTGGCTATCGAAGCTGTGACTAGTTCCTAGTTGTACGTCCATGGTGACAACAAAGTCCTACTAAGTGAATGCTTCCTGATGTGTGTTTCATGCATAAACTTTATTTTTATTTTTGTTTTCTCTTTTTCTTCGATAGCCGATGATTAAAATGTTGTGGCACTAGATGGTAGGCCTACAGGTCTTGTGAGCCTTGTGATATGCACAAGTACCAAGTCTTGTGCATCATACTTGGCTCACCAGATCCTGCAGGTATACTTGTGTGTCCGACCTAAGTATGAGACGCAAAATCTAAGTCATTTTTATTTTGTTTTGTCTGTTTCTTCAAAAGCCGATGATTAAAATGTTGTGGCACTAGGTGGTAGGCCTGAAGGTCTTGTGAGCCTTGTGATATGCACAAGTACAAGTCTTGTGCATCCTACTTGGCTCACAGGATCCTTCAGGTCTACTTGTGTGTCCGACTAAGTATGAGGCGCAAAATCTATGTCATTTTTATATTGTTTTGTCTGTTTCTTCGATAGCCGATGATTAAAATGTTGTGGCACTAGGTGGTAGGCCTGCAGGTCTTGTGAGACTTGTGATATGCACAAGTACCAAGTCTTGTGCATCATACTTGGCTCATAAGATCCTGCAGGTCTACTTGTGTATTCGACCTAAGTATGAGTCGCAAAATCTAAGTCATTTTTATTTTGTTTTGTCTTTTTCTTTTAAGCCGATGATTAAAATGTTGTGACACTGTATGATTCAGGGAGGAGCTAGTGAACCTTGTGATATGTACAAATAAACATTTTGTTCATCCTACTTGGTTCACTTGCTCCGTCTCTGAAATGTGTGTCCAATTTAAATATGTATGATGCACAAATCCGAAATCATTTTGTTTTTTCTCTCTCTTTCCGAATGCCGATGACTAAAATGTTGTGGCACACTATGTGATTCAGGTAGGTGCTAGCGGACCTTGTGATATGCACAAATAAACATCTTGTGCATACTCTTACTTGGTCCGCTTGCCCCGTTCCTGATCAATGTGTGTCCAATCTATGTATGAGGCACAAACTCGAATCATTTTGTTTCTTCTCTATGAATTGACAAAGCCGATGATTTAAACTATGCCATGATAAAGGCAAGGAGAGTGTCTACAATGCCTTGTAGTATATACAATTGGAGTGTTTGTATTAATACATGGTCTTGTAGACACTCTTTTTGCCCTGTTTTGCACGACAATGATATATGAGGCTTTCTATTGTAACTTCTCGCATTTCGTAAATTTTAATATTACTTTTGTAACAAAATTTTGACTTAGGCGTTTTTGACTTAGGTGTTCTCGGCGACGATGTCCATGTTGGACCAGAGGGGCGATGTGCGGGACTGGGCTCCACCGGGCTGGCACTGGGAGGTGCTACCTTCCGGGACGCGCAGCTTGGTGAGGAATCCGGGTGACGTCGTCGACCCGGATCTTCTGTGGTGGCAGTCGCGTGGGCCACGCTCGGTGCAGAGGGAGCCGGCCCCCGAGGAGGTGGTACGTCGCCGTATTAGGGAGGAGAATGAGCATGTCCGTCGCTACATGTATCTATTGGATAGGCAGTATGACAATAGGTGGTCGTTTCTTCAGAGGGTTCCTTCTCACGTGAGCTATGACCCTGTGAGGGTTGCTTCTCTTTGGATGCGCAGCGCCGGCGGCTCAGCACCCCGCGGCTCAGGAACCGGTCGAAGTTAGTTTCAGAGCTTCATGTATTAGCTAGTGATATGTACAAATAGCTAAGTAGATGGACTTGGTTGTATGCTCCAACACTTCTAATATTCGGGAACTT
This sequence comes from Puccinellia tenuiflora, assembly GCA_012064385.1. Classification (NCBI taxonomy): domain Eukaryota; kingdom Viridiplantae; phylum Streptophyta; class Magnoliopsida; order Poales; family Poaceae; genus Puccinellia; species Puccinellia tenuiflora. Next base: position 18,565 of record QRDG01001153.1, on the reverse strand, counting down.
ATCACTATATTGGTTCTAATTGTTTGTGATGATGATGTATTGATCTGACGATGATATACTGTTTTGTATTGCTGTATATTCTGGAATTATACTGTATGCTGTATATACCTGTATAAATACCAATTTATATCAGAAAATAATAGTTTTTTTAGACCTGTTCGAATTCTTAGTGGCGCATTTTTTTATCTTCTAGTGGTGCATCAGCATCAGTGGCGCATATAGTAATATGCGCCACGCACAGTTTATCAATGACGCATCTGGAAGACGCGCCACTAATGGGCAAACTATGCGTGTCGCATATCAATATGCGCCACGCATACTTTGTTACTAATGGCGTGACATTGGTGGCGCATTTTGTCGAATCCAATATGCGCCACACATCGTCCATTTTGGTGCGTCACCAATAGCCTTTTCTCTACTAGTGCATTCGGTAGCTGAGTTGCTAAAGCATCTATATTTGTGGCTGGCGGAGATGTAGTTTTCTGAAATTCACAAGTATCAAGTTCTTGAGATGGATACAAAGCAAAAGCAAATGTTTGTTCTTCCACAATTCAAAGCAAAGCAAGCTTAACCTGATTATTTGCAGCATAAGACAGCTGAGAAGATCCTGAAGCATTCATTTCAGTAGCACGTCCAGATGCATTTTCCTGAAAATTGACAAGTATCAAGATCTGAAGAGAGCAAAGAAGTCACATGGTTTGTTTTTCCAAATTACAAAGCGATGAAGTCTTACATACCCTTCCATTTGCAGCATCAGACAGTTGAGATCCCAAAATATTGGCTCTCGTGTCAGGGTCAGTGTTACTTTCCTGAAATATAAAGTATCCAAATCCTGAGAGCAAATAAAGCTTAAAAGAGTTTTTTCTTCAGCAATACAAGCAACCAAAGCATAACCTGCTCAATTCTTGCATTAGCCAGCTGAGAAGGATCTGAAACATTCACTGACAGTCTTGTATTTTGCTGAAATTCAGAAGTATCAACATCTTGAACGAAAGCTAAAAATGTTTGTCGTTCCAGAATACAAGCCATTAAAACTTAACACAATATAATCACTGCCACTTACAGGAGCTGGATTGTTATGGTCTGGTTGCTCGTAGCAGAAGTAACATTGGACTACAAAGTCAATTCCACGACTGGCAAGTGTAATCAAGCTTCCGATCTGTGGAAATATCAAAAATATGAATGCAACTAACATTAATCATTTTACTTGCACCGTAAGTTAGTAACTTGGTATACCTTGTAGCATAGTTCCACTCCCCAGTCCACTTTCACGAAAAAGAATGAGCTACCGAAAGCTCCACATAATATGATAATGAATGAAATGATGCATGTACAATTGGGACTTTTTCTGACTGCCAGTATCCTACACAAATGTGCACCTACAGTGCACGGCTCCAAGTACTCCTCCTGCAATGTTCCAAAATTTGCCAAGAACACCTCCTAGAGCAAAGATTATTGCCAAAGTAATAGCAAGACACCAACATGTCCCCTTTTGACTCCATAGGGTCAGACGTCTCATAAAGATAATGATGTACAATAGATGGAGCGCACCAGCAATGATTGACACTGCAAAGTTCCAGTTGTTACGACAGTCTGGGAAACCCAGATAGAATCCCCAAAAGACGTTGGCACCAAGAAAGAAGAATGACGAAGCTGCCATTAACTTTGTGCGTTCTAAACCTACTTCATCTTTTGTATAAATAAAAACCCTGTAACAGAAAAGAAGATGAGTTAAACTTGAGACATGCTTCCTACATGAACCAGTCCTCCAAGGTGTAAATTTCAAATGAAGTACTCCCTCCGGTAATTAATACAATACCTTTTAGCTTTTGCTTGATTCGTATGTATCTAGAGTTCTAGACGCATTTCAGTATATATGTTCACTCATTTTAGTATATATGTAGTCCATATTCATATAGCTAAAAGGTCTTACATTAGTGAACAGAGGGAGTACTAAAACTACACTACCATTGTATTATTGACTTTTAGAAAACATGTCGTGGAGAAAAATAAAAGTAGAGTGTTCAAATTGATCCAAACATTGTAATAATTGGTTTTTGGCTAAACAAGATATTTAATCAACAATTGATAGCGGATTAAATATGGGATGATAAGCACGAGAGATGCTGATAACTTGATATGGGTGTGCACTGGTAATTTTTCTCACTGGGGGCAAGAAACATGGTGGAATATATATAAAAATTGATTGCACATCAATTCTCATAAAAATATTGATAACTTAAGGTTCTACTGATGATGCGCAAACAGTGCTGACAATGTAACCGCATTCAAACTGAGGGGAGAGGGAGGGATGGTACTCACAAAGGTCCTAGATTTGCCAAAGTATAGGCAACTGCTTCTGCATATAAAACCGCTCTATGCTTTGAACTGAAAAACACATTTGAGAAAAATTACCTCTGTTTTTTCGCATTTTCACAAGTATGATATTTAAAACTCTACAAAGAGAAACTGATTTCACAAGTATGATATTTAAAACTCTACAAAGAGAAAGATTACCTCTGTTTTTCGCATTTTCTTTTATCCGTTGGACCGGCTGCTTCAGCCTTCACGTATGAATGCAAGAGATTTTTATCATCTTCATTTAACCAACTTTTACTGATCGGCACTGATCTTGTAGACTGATATGGACGCACAGGACATATTGCTGGAATTTTGGCCTAAAATGGCTAGCCCATTTAGTTTATTTCCATAATTCCTGAAAATTCTAGAGGCCCATGTGGCCCATTCATACTTGGCAAGAGGTGGGACAAAAAGTTTAGTCCCACACGGCTAGTTGGGAGAGAGTTTCACCAGCTTATAAGGTGAGGCCTGCTACCACTAGTATGAGGCATAGAAAAGGGAGAGAATAAGAGAGAGCCACACGCGCGCTCCTCCTCCTCCGCCGCCCGCCTCGCCGCGACGCGACGCGACGCGCGCGCGCCGCGGGTTGCGGGAATGAATCTGGATGGCTGTTCGGTTTCGGCCGCCGGCTGTCCACTTCGCCTCCCGTCTCTTTGTTTCCTCTTCCGCGGTGCCCGTTCGCCTCCTGCTGCTGTGCCTATAAAAGAGAGGTCGCTCCTTTCACTTAACAGCAACATAGCCACATCCTATGCGTCTGCCTCCTGGTTCTCGAGCACTGCGCCGCCGATCAAGTCTTCCTCATTCCGTTGCGCGGCGTGCACCGCGTGACGGAACAGTAGGCCTCCGGAACCCCGTCTCTTGTGATCCTGTACGGGAGAGAGGCGATAAGGTTTTTGGGGAGCGTCAACACGCGACTACTGCTTTTCTCTTCAACACGGACTCCGACGACTACTTCCCAGACGACGACTTCTTCCCGGACGTCGACGTCCTCTTCGACGACATGTCTTCTTCAGCCAGCATTCCGTATGTCATCTTATTCCGCCTTTTTGAGATCATGCTTCAGACTTTGCCTCAAGCAACTTGTGTAGAATTGTTTTTCGCGTACTTTCTGTTACATTACATGACTAGTTTACCTCCTGTTATTCTAACCATGTTCTATCTACTGTATATATGGATTAAACCATGCGGAAAATTGCTCATATTCTCAACAATCCAAAAACCTTATTTTAGGCAATTTTCCCCTGTTGGCTTTGCTGCTTCCATGAGGCCCCCTGTTTTCGATGGGGTGAAGTATAAGAACTGGCGTGCGAGAGCCACTCTCTGGTTTGAAACCATGAAGTGTTTTCACGCTGCTAAAGGCAGGCCTGAAGGAGAGCTTTCCCCTGAAGAGGAGAAAGCTTTTCAGGAAGCCGACACCCTGTTAAGGGCTGCTATTCTCAGCATTCTTGGCGACAAGATTGTCGACCCATATTTGTCCATCACTACGGGCAAGGGCATGTGGGATGCGCTCGAGGCCAAATTTGGGGTCTCGGACGCAGGCAGTGAATTGTATGTCATGGAGCAATTCTTTGACTACAAGATGACTGGTGAGCGCTCCATTGTTGAGCAGGCTCATGAGATACAGTCCATTGCTAAAGAACTTGAGCAAGTTTCGTGTGTGTTACCCGACAAGTTTATTGCCGGAGGCATCATTGCCAAACTCCCTCCTTCGTGGAGGAATTTTGCTACTTCTCTGAAGCACAAGAGGCAGGAGTTTTCCGTTGTGGATCTCATCGGGTCGCTTGATGTGGAAGAAAAGGCGAGAGCAAAAGACACACGAGCTCGAGTTTTTGAGGGAGGTTCGAGTGCTAACTTCGTTCAGAAGAAAAACTCCCAGTCCTACAAGCCCAAGAACAAGAGTAAGTCTGAGGACAAAGGCAAGTTTGATAAAAAGAACAAGCCCTCACAGTCTACCAACTTCAAGAGGAAGACCGATAGGAAGAAGGGATCCTGCCATGTCTGTGGTGATCCTAATCACTGGGCTCCAAGATGCCCCAACCGTTTTGAGGAGCGCGAGAAGGGCGGCAAGACCGCTAATGTTGTCATTGGAGATACTGAAATGAAAGATGCTGGGTATGGTATATTTCCAACTATCTTTTCAGTATGTCATTCTCCTGAATGGTGGATTGACACAGGTGCCAATGTACATGTTTGTGCTGATATCTCAATGTTTTCTTCTTATCAGGTCGCAGGGACTTCCTCCGTGCTGATGGGAAACGGGTCACATGCTTCTGTTCGTGGTGTTGGTACGGTCGATCTGAAGTTTACTTCAGGAAAGATCGTGCGCCTGAAGAACGTTCATCATGTGCCCTCCATAAATAAAAATCTTGTTAGCGGTTCTCTTCTGTGTCGAGATGGCTACAAGATAGTTTTTGAGTCCAATAAATTTGTTGTGTCCAAGTTTGGAACTTTCGTTGGCAAAGGCTATGAGTGCGGAGGCTTGTTCCGCCTATCACTGTCAGACGTTTGTAATAAAGTGGTGAATCATGTTTGCACTACTGCTGAATCAAATGTATGGCATTCTCGTCTCTGTCATATTAATTTTGGGTGTATGATGCGGCTAGCCAAATTGAATTTAATCCCCAGTTTCACCACTGTCAAAGGTTCTAAGTGTCAAGTTTGTGTTCAAGCAAAACAACCACGCAAGTCTCATACGACTGCGGAGGTACGAGACTTGGCACCTCTAGAGCTCATACATTCTGATCTTTGTGAGATGAATGGCGTGCTGACAAAAGGTGGAAAGAGATACTTCATGACGTTAATTGATGACTCCACTAGATACTGCTATGTGTACCTTCTGAAATCAAAAGATGAAGCTCTAAATTTCTTCAAAATCTATAAAGCGGAAGCAGAAAATCAACTTGATCGAAAGATTAAGAGGCTTAGGTCCGACCGTGGTGGAGAGTATTTTTCCAATGAGTTTGATTCCTTTTGTGCGGAACACGGTATAATTCATGAAAGGACGCCTCCCTACTCACCCCAGTCAAATGGAGTAGCTGAAAGAAAGAACCGTACTCTAACTGATTTGGTTAACGCCATGTTAGACACATCGGGTCTCTCCAAGGCATGGTGGGGGGAGGCGATATTGACTGCGTGTCATGTCCTAAACCGAGTTCCCATAAAGGACAAAGAGATAACCCCATTTGAGGAGTTTCAGAAGAAAAGGTTAAAACTCTCTTACCTGCGGACTTGGGGTTGTTTGGCGAAAGTCAATATACCAATTCCCAAGAAGCGCAAGCTTGGACCAAAAACTGTGGACTGTGTTTTTCTGGGCTATGCATTCCATAGCATTGGTTATAGATTCTTGATAGTAAAATCTGAGGTATCCGACATGAATGTTGGTACAATTATGGAGTCGAACGATGCGACTTTCTTTGAGGATATCTTTCCAATGAAGGATATGTCGAGCTCATCAAATCAGGAGATGCCAAGATCATCTAGTCAGGAATTTGTCCCAATTCCTGAACCCACCATTCCGATAGAACACCATGAAAATGCTGTGGAGGATGACAATGAAACTCCTAAAAGGAGCAAGAGACAGAGGACTGCAAAGTCCTTTGGTGATGATTTTATTGTGTACCTCGTAGATGACACTCCCAGTTCTATTTCAGAAGCTTATGCATCTTCAGATGCCGACTACTGGAAGGAAGCTGTCCATAGTGAGATGGATTCCATCTTAGCTAATGGAACTTGGGAGATCACCGATCGTCCTTATGGGTGCAAACCTGTAGGATGTAAGTGGGTGTTCAAGAAGAAGCTTAGGCCTGATGGTACTATCGAAAAATACAAGGCACGGCTTGTGGCCAAGGGTTATACCCAAAAGGAAGGTGAGGACTTCTTTGATACTTACTCACCTGTTGCTAGACTGACCACCATTCGTGTGCTACTATCATTGGCTGCCTCACACGGTCTTCTCGTTCATCAAATGGACGTTAAGACAGCTTTCCTAAATGGAGAGCTGGAAGAGGAAATTTACATGGAGTAGCCAGATGGATTTGTAGTACATGGTCAGGAAGGAAAGGTGTGCAAGTTATTGAAGTCGCTATATGGTCTCAAGCAAGCCCCTAAGCAGTGGCATGAAAAGTTCGAAAGAACGTTAACTGCTGAAGGTTTTGTTGTAAACGAAGCTGACAAATGTGTGTACTATCGCCATAGTGGGGGCGAGGGAGTTATTTTGTGTCTGTACGTCGATGACATACTGATATTTGGTACCAACCTTAACATGATTAAGGAGGTCAAGGATTTCTTATCTCGTTGTTTTGAGATGAAGGATCTAGGAGTAGCTGATGTTATCTTAAACATCAAGCTATTGAGAGATGACGATGGTGGGATTACACTGCTTCAATCCCACTACGTGGACAAGGTCTTGAGTCGTTTTGGGTATAGCGACTGCAAGGCTTCTCCAACACCGTATGATCCCAGTGTGTTGCTTCGAAAGAATCGACGAATTGCTAGAGATCAATTGAGATACTCGCAGATTATTGGCTCACTTATGTATTTGGCTAGCGCCACGAGGCCTGACATCTCTTTTGCTGTAAGTAAACTGAGCCGGTTTGTTTCAAATCCGGGAGATGATCATTGGCATGCTCTTGAGAGAGTTATGCGCTATTTGAAAGGCACTGCGAGTTATGGTATTCACTATACCGGATACCCGAGGGTACTGGAGGGTTATAGTGATTCAAATTGGATATCTGATGCTGATGAGATTAAGGCCACAAGTGGTTATGTGTTTACACTTGGTGGTGGCACTGTTTCCTGGAAGTCTTGCAAGCAGACCATCTTAACGAGGTCAACTATGGAAGCAGAACTCACAGCACTAGACACTGCCACTGTTGAAGCAGAGTGGCTTCGTGAGCTTTTGATGGACTTACCTGTGGTTGAGAAACCAATACCCGCCATCCTAATGAACTGTGATAATCAAACTGTGATCATCAAGGTTAACAGTTCAAAGGATAATATGAAGTCATCAAGGCATGTGAAGAGGAGACTAAAATCTGTCAGAAAAATGAAGAACTCCGGAGTTATTGCGTTGGATTACATCCAAACATCTAAAAATTTGGCAGATCCCTTCACAAAGGGTCTATCACGCAATGTGATAGATAATGCATCGAAGGAGATGGGTATGAGACCCACAGTATGAGTTGTTTGCAGTGGCAACCCACTCTATGTGATCGGAGATCCCGTGAAGTAGAATTGGGAGACAAGCTGTTGAACAACTGAGAGAAGAGTATCCTTACTTTATATAATACCACTCCGTGAAGATGCAATACTCTTCTGAACTGCATGGCAGGTTGATGTATATCTTAATGTGTTCCAAGAGTCTTTAATTTTAAAAGAGGAGATGTTGTCCTGCAGAACATTTTTTAGGAACACACCTATATGAGCCTGACTGTCAAACGTCGCAGTCTATGAGAGTTGGGTGCTCTCTAATAAACTCATGAAAGGCCCTGGAGTATGACGTATAAGCTCCACCCGCGGGGAAGTCCCACGGTAGCCCAGTATCGGTCAAGACTTTGTGTGAAACTAGATTCGCAGAAAACTTGCAGTTCAAGGCATAGTCCACTGTTCAAGTTGCAAACTAGTCTAATATGAAGTTCTAGGTGGAAGTTCAACTTAACAGTCTCCACTATAACACCGGTATATAAACAGTGCTTGGAACCTAAAGCAAATTTTGTGTGCCTCTAGAATCTTGTGGGGGATTGCTGGAATTTTGGCCTAAAATGGCTAGCCCATTTAGTTTATTTCCATAATTCCTGAAAATTCTAGAGGCCCATGTGGCCCATTCATACTTGGCAAGAGGTGGGACAAAAAGTTTAGTCCCACACGGCTAGTTGGGAGAGAGTTTCACCAGCTTATAAGGTGAGGCCTGCTACCACTAGTATGAGGCATAGAAAAGGGAGAGAATAAGAGAGAGCCACACGCGCGCTCCTCCGCCGCCCGCCTCGCCTCGCCACGCCTCGCCTCGCCTCGCCTCGACTCGACTCGACTCGACACGACGCGCGCGCGCCGCGGGTTGCGGGAATCTCGCCGAGCCGATATGTTCTTTTTGCCACACGTAAATGGACGAATATAAACGGACACGAAGCTGAAACGTTGCACTAGTGGGAAATGAATCTGGATGGCTGTTCGGTTTCGGCCGCCGGCTGTCCACTTCGCCTCCCGTCTCTTTGTTTCCTCTTCCGCGGTGCCCGTTCGCCTCCTGCTGCTGTGCCTATAAAAGAGAGGTCGCTCCTTTCACTTAACAGCAACATAGCCACATCCTATGCGTCTGCCTCCTGGTTCTCGAGCACTGCGCCGCCGATCAAGTCTTCCTCATTCCGTTGCGCGGCGTGCACCGCGTGACGGAACAGTAGGCCTCCGGAACCCCGTCTCTTGTGATCCTGTACGGGAGAGAGGCGATAAGGTTTTTGGGGAGCGTCAACACGCGACTACTGCTTTTCTCTTCAACACGGACTCCGACGACTACTTCCCAGACGACGACTTCTTCCCGGACGTCGACGTCCTCTTCGACGACATGTCTTCTTCAGCCAGCATTCCGTATGTCATCTTATTCCGCCTTTTCGAGATCATGCTTCAGACTTTGCCTCAAGCAACTTGTGTAGAATTGTTTTTCGCGTACTTTCTGTTACATTACATGACTAGTTTACCTCCTGTTATTCTAGCCATGTTCTATCTACTGTATATATGGATTAAATCATGCGGAAAATTGCTCATATTCTCAACACATATTTGGGTATTATTAGATTCTATCCATTTGGCATGGTCAGAGCCATCGAGCAGCTGGGCATCAGTTTTGAAAACTAGCAAGCTGATTATCAGAAGGAACAAATATTTAGCAGCTCCAGCCCTGCCGAATCCATTCGAACACTGTAAAGTACACAGAAATAAATCAATAAATTAGCACGTATGGCATGGCACACTGTTAGCTTTCAACATTACTCCACTGCTAATTTTGGTTAGAACCGCAGCAGTATTTTGCTCTATTTTTTCGATAAAGGGATTTTATTACTCAAAAGTTTTAGCAATACACCCGGCCTCTGCATAACTAAGATGCACACAGCCCCCACAAGTACACAAGTCACTAGAGCAGAAAATAAAACAGGCGTATTACATATCATAATGAGAAATTGTAAAGACGCCTAAGATGATGGAGGGCCAATTCTGAGATTAAGCCGCCATCCATGTTGGGAAAAAATTGCCCTCGCCGAATCCTCCAACCGCGTAGACACCTCCGTGAACAGGTCTCTGTGCTCCGTACGCTGTAGTGGCACCCAAGACCGTATCGTAGCTGTGCACCGATAGATGATCGGCAAGAGAGACGAATTTTATCATTAAAAACCTTGTCATTTCTACATAGCCAAAGCGACCAAATAACGGCAATCGCTCCCACCCTAATCAATAGCTTCAATCTAGCATCCACTCTGTTGAGCCAGTTGCCAAAAATATTTGCAACGCTTCGAGGTGGAAACAAATTAAAGGCTATTTGAATGGCTGACTATATAGACCTAGCAAAATTACACTGAAAGAAAAGGTGTTTTATACTCTCGTCATGATGACAAAGACACACTTTTTACTTCCCTACCAATTCCGCTTTGCAAGGTTATCTTGGGTAAGAATTACTCCTCGACGAAGATACCATGCAAACACCTTAGTTTTTAACGGGATCTTTATCTTCCAAATTTTCTTATTATTATCAAATGGAAGATCGGATTGGATTAGTGATTTGTACATAGAATCCACTGAGAATTGACCATTCTCTTTAAGATTCCATCGAAACTTATCAGGTCCCTGCGTCAAATGCATTGAAGCTAGACGCTGTAACAAGACATTCCATGATGCTTGTCAAGGACCCACTAAACTCCTTCTGAACGACACATTTGGTGGGGACGAATCCATTACCTTAGCGAGAGTATCACTTTTGTGGCGCACGATATTGTACAAAGCCGGAAATTGTTCACGGAGTGTGGTATTGCCGAGCCAAATATCCTCCTAGAACCTAATTTCAGATCCATCCTTGATAGAGAAAGACCCAAATGGGAAGAAAAACTTTTCCGTAGCCATAAGACCAGCCCAAAAGTGTGAGTCCCCCGTTTTCCAGAATACCCAGGATAACGCCAGTGAACCCACATATTTTCTTCTAATAAGTGTCTGCCAAACCCCTTCTTTATTCAGGAGCTTAAAAATCCATTTACCAAGGAGGGCCCTATTCTTGATCCCTAGATCATGAATACCGAGTCCTCCTTGGTCCTTGGGTCGGCACTGTAAGATATTTACCAAATTAGAGGATCACACAAGCAAGAACTAGAACACCGTAGGAATTGCAACGATCTGAAGATGCGGAAGCATACCGGAGACAGAAGCCATGATCGCAGATTGGATCGGCGACGACGGCTAGGGTTCGGTCTTCCAAAGCAACGGGCAGACCGTTTTGTCTCCAGCTATTGACGGGATATAGGTGGATGGCGTAACCCTGCTTTGGGGACCTGACCCTTGTATTTATAGGCAAACCTTAGGTGCTAATTTTCTGTTCTAACCCATCACAGAACAGAAATTAACGTCTGGTCTCTACACATATAGAGTCCACGTTTAACACAATTAGATGCTTGCGCCACATGAAAAAACGTAGCTTTAGTCGATCACTTAATTGTGGAACAACTTATATGATAACCATAATATATTTTCCACATGTAGGTCCACCAAACAGAAATTGTTCCAACAATCTCCCACTTGGACCACATGAGCTATATATTACAATCTTTATGAGCTCAAAATGCTATCATAATCTGGAGCATCTTCAAAAACAATCCAAATTATCAATTATGTTGACAATGGATCAAAGCGGTCTCTGTTACTGAGCGCAACTCAACCTATCAATGGTCACATATATTAACATAATGAATGATATGGATCAAGCGTGGATGTGTAGCATGGAAATTACATGCAATGTGATCATACATGTCTATTCCCAACGGGTCCAATTTATTTCTTTGTGAGATCAAATAATCTCCATATAACCATACGAGATAAAAACAGAATATTCAGAGCGTATACAAAGAAGCTTACATCTGCAGAAAACTGAATGTCTTAAACCAAAACTGAATGTATATGTCCTATAAGCACCAGAATTACAAGCTCCCACTAAAACTGAATTTCCCCAATGGGAGCAACACCCATACGAGCAACATGCTCATGAAACACTTTGGGCGACAAACCTTTAGTTAGTGGATCTGCTATCATGGAGTTTGTACCTATGTGCTCGATTGACATTTGTCGACTCTGAACTCTTTCTTTCACAACTAGGAACTTGATGTCTATAAACTTAGACTTTGACGAGCTCCTGTTGTTGTTCGAATAAAGAACCGCGGAATTATTGTCACAGTATAACTTGAGTGGTCTATCAACTTGATCCACTATGCGCAGCCCCATGACAAAATTCCGCAACCACATTCCATGATTGGATGCCTCATAGCAAGCAATGAACTCCGCAGCCATGGTTGATGGAGCAACGAGTGACTGCTTAGCACTTTTCCAAGAGACAGCTCCTCCAGCAAGCATGTATATATATCCTGAAGTGGATTTGCGACTATCTTGGCATCCAGCAAAATCAGAATCAGAATACCCAATGATCTCCAGTTGATCTGATTTCCTATATGTGAGCATATAGTCCTTCGTTCTTTGCAAATAACGCAATACTCTCTTGGCTGCGACCCAATGATCCGATCCTGGATTGCTTAAATATCTGCTTAGCACTCCAACTATATATGCTATATCAGGACGAGTGCAAACTTGGGCATACATGAGGCTCCCTATTAAAGCAGCATAAGGAACCTTTTCCATTTCCTTACTTTCAAGCTCATTCTTGGGGCATTGATTGAGATTGAATTTTTCACCTTTGGCTACAGGGGTGTCTCCTGGTTTACAGTTTTGCATGCCAAATCGTTTTAGTACCTTGTCGATATAGCTCTTTTGCGACAACCCAAGTATACCTTGATGACGATCTCGGTATATCTGAATTCCTAATACAAAAGAAGCATCTCCAAGGTCTTTCATATCAAATTTCTTTGTTAGAAATCCCTTGGTTTCATGCAACAGGCCTATATCGTTGCTGGCAAGCAATATATCATCAACATATAAAACCAGAAATACAACCTTACTCCCACTGAACTTATGGTATACACAATCTTCCACGGTATTTATTTCAAAACCAAATGAGATAATAACTTCATGAAATTTATGATACCATTGACGAGAAGCTTGCTTGAGCCCGTAGATGGATTTCTTTAATTTGCACACCAATTTGTTTGCATCACCAGAAATAAAGTTTTCTGGCTGCACCATATATATTGTCTCATCAATGTCACCATTAAGAAACGCGGTCTTCACATCCATCTGGTGTAACTCAAGATTAAAATATGCCACAAGTGCCATAATAATTCTGAAGGAGTCTTTCGAAGAAACCGGAGAGAAAGTCTCTTTATAGTCAATGCCTTCCTTTTGTGTATAGCCTTTTGCGACTAGACGTGCCTTGTATCTTTCAACATTACCTTTGGAATCCCTTTTGGTCTTAAATATCCATTTGCAACCAACAGGTTTCGCACCTTCTGGCAATGTGACAAGATCCCAAACGTCATTGTCTTTCATTGACTTAATCTCATCATTCATGGCGTCGATCCACCTTTCTGAGTTAGGACTTTGCATGGCTTTGTGGAAGTTGATAGGATCTTCTTCCACTATTCCAGCATCCTCATGTTCTTGGAGAAAGATAACATAATCATCTGGAATTGCACTTTTTCTTTCTCTCGTGGATCTCCTTAATGGCACTAGTTCTTGAGGCTGTTGAGGTTGTTCTTCTGGAATTATTTCCTGATCATGAGAGGGGATTTCTGGGACAATATCAGGTACTGTTATAGCCATAGGAAGAGGAATAGATTCCTCTTCACGAATTTCTTCGAAAATAATGTCCCGAACCTTATCTCCCCCCGCAAACTCAACATCCTCAAAGAACCGAGCATTTCTCGTTTCAAAAAATGTTTTGGTAGCGGGATCATAAAATTTGTAGCCAAAAGATCTTTCAGGATATTCAACAAAATAGCTACTAACAGTTCTTGAGTCCAATTTCTTTTCATTTGGCTTATAAGGCCGAGCCTCAGCTGGACATCCCCAAGTACGAACATGCTTTAAGCTAGGCTTATTGCCTGTCCAGTGCTCATATGGGGTTTTGTTAGTCGCCTTAGTTGGAACTCTATTGAGCAAGTAAGCTGCAGTTTTTAACGCTTCTCCCCATAGGGATTCTGGTAAAGTAGAATGACTTATCATGCTCCTCACCATGTCCTTAAGCGTTCTGTTTCGTCTCTCTGAAACTCCATTCATAGTAGGAGAACCTGGCATAGTATACTGAGGGACGATGCCACATTCATCAAGAAATTTTGCAAAAGGTCCTGGACGTTGTTCACCTGATCCGTCATATCTGCCGTAGTACTCACCACCACGGTCAGATCTAACAGCTTTTATCCTTTTGCCAAGTTGATTTTCTACCTCGGCTTTGAAACTTTTGAACACGTCCAGTGCCTGCGACTTTTCGTGAATAAGATATATGTAGCCATATCTTGAGAAATCGTCTGTAAATGTAATAAAATACCGCTGGCCATTCCAAGAAGCTGTAGGGAATGGACCACAGATATCGGTATGAATTAGTTCTAAGACGTCTGAAGCTCTGTTGGAACTTAACTTCCTGATGTTTGTCAATTTCCCTTTTATGCAGCTGACACAAACATCAAAGTCTGTAAAATCTAGGGAATCTAGAACACCTTCAGACACAAGCCTCTGAATTCTCTTTCTAGAGATATGTCCTAATCGCTTATGCCATAGAGAGCTAGAGCCCTCGTTAGTCATTTTTCTCTTTACACCAAGAGAACGTGTATGCAAGATTTCATTAAATGAGGCCATTGTATCAAGCAAATATAGATTATCATGCCAAATTAAAGAGCCGGTGCCAACCTGATTGGAATTCTGAAAAAGACCAAATTTACCACTTCCAAATGAACAATCATAACCAAATTTGTCCAGTACAGAAATAGCAACCAGATTTCGTCTAAAAGACGGTACAATATAAGTCTCATTCAAATCCAAATAATAACCAGTCTTTAATAATAACCTAAATGTGCCTATGGCCTCAACTTCCACCGACTTGCCGTCGCCCACATAGATGAATCTTTCAGCATCACTTGGCTTTCGGCAGTTCAGGCAACCCTGCATAGTCACACTGATGTTAGTAGTTGCACCTGAGTCTAACCACCAAGTGTGTGTAGGTACAGAAGTTAAGTTAACCTCAGAGCAAACCAAAGCAAAATTTGTACCTTTCTTTGCACGCCAAGCATGATAAGCAGTACAATTTTTCTTCATGTGCCCCTCCTTTTTGCAAAAGAAACAAGGTTCATTGCCCTGTGTACCCTGCTTTTTCTTAATAGGAGGTTGGTCTGCAGCGTCTTTGCTCTTCCTTTTCTTGTTTACCTTAGAGGTCATTGTGAAGTGAGCACTTTCAGTCCTATCTTGCTTCAGCCTTTCCTCTTCTTGCACACAGTGAGATATGAGCTCATTGAGAGTCCATTTGTCCTTCTGACAATTATAGCTCACCTTAAACTGATTAAATTGTGCAGGAAGGGATAACAAAATTAAATGCACGAGCAAATCTTCAGATAGCTCTAACTTAAGTGCCTTTAACTTTGAAGCAAGATGAGACATCTCCATGATGTACTCCCTCATATTTCCATTACCCTTATACCTCATAGAGACAAGCTTTGCTAGAAACGTACTTGTTTCAGCCTTTTCGTTTCTAGCAAACCTCTTCTCAAGGGTGTCAAGAAAACCTTTAGCTGTAGTACTGACCTCATCAGTTGTACTATCCCGAAAAGCTTCCGGAATACTACGCTTCATGATCATAAGACTCATGCGATTCGAACGATCCCACTTTTCCAGTTCCAGTTTGTCATCTTTGGAACTGGTATCAGAAATGTTGGGTTTGTCAGTCCGAAAAGCAAGGTCAAGATCCATTACCCCAAGAACGATCATAGCGTTCTCTTTCCATTCCTTAAAGTTTGCACCCGTAAGCATAGGAATTGAATTGATGCTAGCAGAAATACTAGAAGCATGATTTGCAGCTGAAAAGAACGAATACTCACATTAGAACATGAACTGTACTTAAATCAATTCAAAATTAATGGTACTCCCATCACAAGATACCGAGCGCAACATTAATACTTAGTCTTTTGACAGAAATATTAACTTGCAAGTGATAGCTTGGTGCAGCAATCAAATACTAACAGTAAATCCTGTCAAACAACATGCCTTTCTTTTGACCGACTCATTGTTCACATGGGCACTTGTTAACTGTTACATATTTATCACCACAGTCACCACAGTTGTATATGCAATTCGGCCAAATACTGACTTTCCTTTTGGCCAGTCAATAAACGCATGAATTTGCATAAACAAAAAAAACTGTCTAGATGTTCTCAATAAAATCAACCTACACAACAGAGGCGGCTTTTGCAACATATTGCTTCAGTTAATCTATCGGAACACTAGTAAACAAACTGTACCAAAAAGATTGAATTAATTAAATTCCTACTGAGAACATTACTTTTCTGGACCATTGATAAACTAGTCCCTCTCACACTTATGTTCTCTCGTACATTAATTTGCCAATCTATGATTAGTTCTTGTTCTGTACTACCCAAAAGAAAACTGTATATGATACAAAAAAAAACACTAGCACTAGGTAGGGATGGCTACGCAAGCTAGAACATTATACAGGAATTTAGCCAGAACAAGAATTTCTAGTTGCGCAAGATTATATGCACATGCCAACCAGGAAGCATAGATTTAAAGGCTAGAAAATTAGCAATATAAATTACTAATAAAGAAAAAAAAAACATGTACTGTGAAAACTATCTCTAGATCTGAACTTTGATGATACAGAACTGCAGGCATAAAAAAAAATGCTAACATGTCTATCAAACAGAAGTTACTGTAAAGATCTAGCAAGATCCAAGTATCCAGGCTACACAGCACATGCAGGTTCCACGATCAGGTCTGTAAGATCTAGCTGATCTTGAAAACTTGAGCAAATAACTGAAACCGATCTACTAAACTGGACTCACCATCCGTCAGAAGCAGCGGAAAAGAAAACATCGGCACAGATAGCAGATTGCAAAAGATACTAGCATCAGGAGAACTCGCGTACACAACCAACAGTTAAACTACCGACCAGTATTAATCCAATATGAGTGCACGACAAGGAAACTGAAAGCAACTCTAGGGTTCTAGACTCACGTGTGGTGGCTCTGATACCACTTGTAAGATATTTACCAAATTAGAGGATCACACAAGCAAGAACTAGAACACCGTAGGAATTGCAACGATCTGAAGATGCGGAAGCATACCGGAGACGGAAGCCATGATCGCAGATTGGATCGGCGACGACGGCTAGGGTTCGGTCTTCCAAAGCAACGGGCAGACCGTTTTGTCTCCAGCTATTGACGGGATATAGGTGGATGGCGTAACCCTGCTTTGGGGACCTGACCCTTGTATTTATAGGCAAACCTTAGGTGCTAATTTTCTGTTCTAACCCATCACAGAACAGAAATTAACGTCTGGTCTCTACACATATAGAGTCCACGTTTAACACAATTAGATGCTTGCGCCACATGAAAAAACGTAGCTTTAGTCGATCACTTAATTGTGGAACAACTTATATGATAACCATAATATATTTTCCACATGTAGGTCCACCAAACAGAAATTGTTCCAACAGGCACACCACACTCCACTTAGTAAGACGATACTTTCTCTTCTCACTATCCCCTTGCCAGAAGAATCTTGATCTAAAATAATCCAGTTTTTTCAAGACTCCTTTGGGGAGTTGGAAGAAAGATATCATGTACAGTACCATATTGCTTAGTACTGGATTGATGAGTAGTAATCTTCCACCTAAGGATAGTAATTTACCTTTTCAGCTATTAAGTCTAGCCTGAAGTTGTTCCTCCACAGATTTCCATTCAGCATTTGTAACTCTTCGATAATGAATCGGAATACCCAAATACTTGATTGGAAACTGACCCTGACCGCAGCCAAAAAGCTCGATGTACAAGGAGACTTCATCTTGAGCCTCGCCAAAACAAAACAACTCACTCTTATGGAAATTTATCTTTAGACCCGAAAAATGCTCAAATGCTGAAAGTATTAACTTTAGATTCTTAGCCTTTTCGATGTCATGTTCCATAAATAGAATCGTATCGTCAGCGTATTGAAGGATAGACAAGCCTCCATCAACAAGATGGGGAATCACACCATCAATTTGCCCATCAGATTTTGCGCGTTCAATCAACACAACAAGCATATCAGCTACAATATTAAATAGTATTGGCGATAGAGGATCACCCTGACGCAACCCTTTTTTGTTCTGAAAGTAGTTTCCTATGTCATCGTTGACTTTAATGGCTGTACTTCCTCCCGAAACAAAGCTATGGATTAAAGCGCGCCACTCATCAGAAAAGCCTTTCAGTCTGAGAGTTTGTTGGAGGAATGACCATTTAACTTTATCATAAGCTTTCTCAAAATCAAGTTTTAAAATAACCCCACTCAGCTTCTTCCTGTGAAGCTCATGGACTGTTTCATGAAGGATAGCCACCCCATCAAGGATATTTCTTCCTTGCATAAAAGCTATCTGAGACGGACGAACCACATGGTCTGCCACTGAGTTGAGTCTTAAAGTAGCCACTTTGGTGCTCTATTTGGTTATGCGGAAATGATAGTTGTGTTTGAAAAAAATAATCTTGTAGGCAGGTGCTACTGTCGTGTACCAATTGAATGTGTTCATGGGCATTGTTAATAAAGTTGCATTACAAGGAGCAAATGGGGCTTGCCGCCAGGAAGCTCAAGTGGTTTACCAAGAAGTTAGTGTCCTGGTTTGGATGGGGTGCCAAGTGCCAACTATAGGTTTCATAATTTTTATTGCTGTTGGAAACTCTTTGGCACAAAGTCCGAGGGGGTTTCAGTCCATTGCACACACTAGGGCAACGACTGTGCTAGGGACATATCTCGGGCCATGCGCGTCCCTATACTCGTCAAATATTTGTCGAATAGAGTATGCAGATTAGCATCACAA